>PVJX010051710.1:0-10202 GCA_004027295.1 Dolichotis patagonum | reverse complement strand
CTGGGCAAGTATTTCTGATTTGAATTTCTCCATAGCTTTCCCTATTTGCATATTTATTTCATTTGATATCATTTCAGACATTTCAGGTGTATGGCTTCTTTTTTCTTCTATGTACACGGCTTCTAAGCTTTCTTGGGGAGGGCTAGGGCTTTAAGCCTGCCTTTTGGTCTTTCCTTTTGTCATTTTTCTATATTTCCTTACTTTGAGCAGTGTTCCAAGGCTTTCTTTGCATGTGTGGCAAATTACCTCTTACACCCTCAGTTCCTGGAGTGGCAGTGGCTCCCCCACAGGCTCTTGGCCTCCTCACAGGGTCCTAACTCTCCTCTGTGGGCTCCTGGCTCTCTAATTTGTAAGGCAAATGCTGGGTGTGGTCAGCCCGGAGCCTGTGGAATCTCAGGCAGGCCAGGCCACCGTGCTTTGTCCCAGGCAGGTCTCCAGGCGGTTCCCTGCGAGTGAAGGGTGTGCCTACAGGTCCCAAAGAGTAGGCCAAAATGCTGGTTTCTGCAAGGTTCTTGGTTCCTAACAGACCTGGCCAAGATGCCAGTCTCCACAATATCCCCAATCCAAACAGCCTGGGCCACTCTGCGGGTCTGAGAGGTTCGGGTCCCAAAGAGACAGGCCGCGATGCTGCTTTCTGGGAGACTTCCTGGGGGTGAAGGGCGGGGCTACGGGCCCAAACATACCTGGCCCAGATGCCGGTCTCCAGGCAGTTCCCTGTGGATGAAGGGCGGGCCTACCATTCCCAAACAGTCGCGCCGAGATGCAGTTCTGCACAGACTTTCAATCCAAACAGCCCGGGCCCCTCTGCGGGTCCGAGAGGTTCGGGTCCCAAAGAGACAGGCCGTGATGCTGGTCTCTGCGAGACTTCCTGTGGGTGAAGGGTGGGGCTATGGGCCCAAACAGGAAAAAGCATATTTTTAAGTTCCACTCACAGATATTTGAATTCAGTAGTAGGAGCTAGAATCTGGAAATTTGTATTTTAACAAGCACCCCTGGTGACTCTTAAGTACACTGGAGTGGGAGAAGCTTTAGAGTAGAGTGTATTTTTATTTGAAAGGAGTCTATTGCCATAATTTTAGGAGTCCCACTGATTTACACAGTGGGACTATAAAAGCCCCCCAAAACTTGTCCCAGCCCTCCAGATTAAAGTTTCTAGGACCCTGTTGCATTAAACCCTAAATGTTGAGCCATGATGGAGAGAGACAGACACAGAGACAGGCAGGCAGATAGACAGAAAGGCCTCTGTAGTCAGTTCAGCAGTCAAACACGAGCCTGTCTGGACTCCCACAACATCCTACTTGGCTACACTGGGATGCAAAATGCCTAATAAGAGTCAGAGAACTAGATCCAGGACCATAAAAGAAAAGCTTCTAGATCCAGAGTAAAACAGTGATTTCATCCCAGGTTCTTCTGGGAGAGAATCCTTCCCAACTGTGATATAGCAAGGGATTCGTAATTAGTGCCGGAATCATTCCATCTAAAGCCATGTGTTACTTGCTGTCTATTGTGTATACCATCACCCTTTTTACCATCTCTTAGCTATAAACATTTCTTCCCATCATATGGGTTAGATCTTTCACCCTAAATTAAGTCTCTAAAAGCCAAAGATAAAGGAATATCTCCTGCCAAGTGTATATAAGGACCCCAGTGTCACACTCCTACTGCCAAGAGCAGGTACGTGGCACATCTATTCACACAGGGGTGAACAGAAGTATCGCATTGCATATAGCGTGTGTACATGTGTGCGTGTGTGGTTTGCTAAAAGTGGGACGTAATCAATAAGATTGGGCTGAGAAAAAAGAATAACTACAAGGGCAGGGGTCCTTTAAACAATGCCATTAAGATAAAATCTTTTAAAGAATCTCATCCGTTTGGAATGGTTAGAGGGGAAAAAATGAGAGGAATTTCAAATGAAGAACTTTGCCATAATTGTTGCTTTAAGCACCGATTTTGGTTTACAAATTACATGCCATTTTACAGACAACTAAAGAAATATGATCCAACTGTATTATCCTGTTACCCCATGTTTTAGCATTTCCATATGGATAACATCAATCGGGTGGTTTCTTTAGAAACAATTAAAAGTCTTGCCAGACCAGAGGGAAGCTTGTGAGCGTGTTTTCTGCTTGCTCGTGACATTTCATCCCCTCCCCCATTTTTTTAACAAATGACTCAGCTGGCTGGAGTCAGATCCCTCAAAGGCTAGGAAATGACAGCCCTTGTCTGAGACATCCTCTCTTACCACAACCCAGATTGGACCTTTAGGCAAGCAGCAATCAGAAAGAGATGTGTTTTCTTTCTCTGGCACCCAAATGACAGAATTAGGAAGTGAAGCCAGTATGAAAAACTGTTGGTGGAGGGCTTGCAACGCCCTAGGCTCTTTAAGGTGGAGGAATTGACCATAGATCAATAGAATGTGGGATCATGTTGGAAGTTGTGTTAAGATATGAGCTGTAATCAAAAATGACAACGAATATCTAAATTTTAAAAATATAGTACAGTAAAAGATACCGTGCTATTAATTCCCTTCAGAATATTCCACTTCAAACAACCTAACCCCGTGTCCTAGCCACTTTCTGAAGCAGTTGTGGAAGACCTTTCTTGTGCCTTTAGTTGGTTATTGTGACCAACTTGATGCCTGGAATTGATTCAGAATGTTTCCCTTTATGGTCATTTTGAATTTGGGGAAGAGGCAGTATGGTGCCAGATTGGTGAATAAGATGGGTGAGGGCACACTGTAATGTTTTTACAAGTCTACCTTTCTGTTGGACGGCACTCTGCAGCATTCCTCTGTTTTTTTAATCATACTTCCTAAGACACTCACAAAAGAAGACTTTCAGAGCTGCAGCAGAAACTGGCAAGAATGCTGGGATAAATGTGTGCAAAGCGAGGGGGATATTTTGAGGAGAATTAATGGAAACATGAATTTTAGTATAATATCTTTAAAAATTCAAGCACATATATTTTACAATTAGCACTTATAGGCTGGATCTGGGAGCAGTAATATCCACTCCTAAATCTTAGTGCCTTCTGATCACCAAGTTCCACCTAACACTCATGTTGTAACCCAGCTAATTGACAGTCATTATCCTGAGCCTTGGGCTAACAGAGAAGGAACCATCTGGAAAGCTGTTCATCAGCGTGAGGCAGGGACAAGATAAAGTACCAGGATCGCTATGTAAATCATCTTATCCAACCTTTTAGCGTTCAGCTGAGCTAGGTAGTAAATCCTCATTTTAAGGATGAGGAAACAAGTTTAGAGTAGTTTAACAACGTGTTCAAAGTTACCACCCAAGGAGTGGCAAAGAAATGACTCAGTTCTAGATCTGAATGTGGCAGCAGACCCTAAGTGGCCTGCAGTAATCCTGGTATTCGTGTTCTTGTGTAATCCCTTCCCCTTAAGCACAGCCTGGCCCTAATAACTGTCTTATAGTGTGTGACACATGGCAAAGGGAACGCAATATCGTCTCTGGGCTTGGGCGACAAGCCATAGTAACAGCTTTGGAACAAGTTGCCATGGTGGGTACATGAGTGTGTCAAGGACTTGAGGGCAATCCCTGTCCACAGACCTCAAGAAACGGAATCCTGCCCACAACCAGATCGGTCTAGTTAGAGAAGGAGACCCCAGTCTTCTCAACATCTTCACTGTGCTCTCCAGAGAGAGTCTCAAGTGGATGACCCAAATAAACCATGCGAAACTCCCACACACCGAAATTATAAAATAACCACTGTATGGTTTTTTTTTATTTTGAGGGTCATTAAATATTTTGAGGGTCATTTAAATATTTTGAGGGTCAACCAAACAAGACAGAATAAAGCTAATGAAGACAATGCAATGAAATTGGTACAGAACTTCAGAGCAGGATACCGGAATAACAGTAATAAATACCATAGTATTATCTTGTCTTCACAACAGTTGTTCATTCAATCAGCTATAGCAAAATCAATCCAAAAACAGAACATTATAAAACCAATCAAAACAATATTGATAAGAGCAAAAACAATCAGAGCAAATCAAAACAGTAAAAACAATATTGGCCTTTAAAGAGGTGATAGAAGAAAATCCCCCCTATTTGCTATATTGCGTATTGCCATCCTCCCAAGAGATGCTCAGACCTCTGGCCCCAGGTCAGCATAGTCAACCCCAAAATACAAGCATTTAGTTGCTTTATGTGCCTTAGTTGCTATCAACTCCAGCTGTCCTCAAAACTATCCAGTTGCTAACATGGGGGAGGTGAGAAGGGCCATTTGATTCTCAGTCCGCGTACACCGATAGTCTCGCGGGAGGCACTGACTTATTCTCTCCCTGGAGCACCTGCAGCTTGCTCACGTTGCCACTTACCAGGAAGGAGGGCTTGTTGCTTCCTTGGTTTGCCCCCCCAAGTTTCAACACAGGTGGTTCTCAGGAGACACTGACTTGTTCTCTGTGTGTTGTTTTAAACCACTAAGTTCGAGGAGATTTGTGGTGCAGCCATGGATAGCATGTGGACTACAGAGCCCATGCTTTTCCTCTGCGTGAGTTAACCTCTGCCTCATATAGTGTGTCACCCCCTGCTCTCCATCCTTCACTCCCTGCTTTGATCGGTGACATCATATATATGGCTTCTCCGAAGCCAGAAACTTGCAAGTCATTCTAGATACCATTTGCTCCCTCATTACTGAGGACAAAAAGATGTCAAGTCTCAGCGGCACTAAATATTATGCAACTCAATCTGCATTGTCTCCTTTCCTTCCTGTCTCACTGTTACCTCATCCCTTGGCCTTTAGAACTTCCCCCATGAATTCTACACCACCAGATCTGTAGTGTCCTGGAGTTGCGTGTGATTATAAGTACAAGGCAAGGGATAAAAGGACTTATAGGTTATCACAAAAACAAAAGCAAGCCAGAAAGCTGTTTATTCAGAAGCCAACTTCTCATGTCCCTGTTTACTCCATCTGAAGGAAACTGAGGCTTTCAAGAAGAGACTGATGGAAATACTGATCTTTTGTAATGAAATCAACAAGCACAGTTTCAGTGAGACAGCTGAAGCTTGGTCTTTGGTCTGCTTCCAACAAGTTTTTAGAGATGCTGTCTGATAATAAATCTAGGACCACAAAGGAAACCATGGAGATAAAAGAAAGCACGGGCTCTTGTATAAGTGGGGTGTGTGAGTGTGCATGCATTGTCCTTGGATACTTAGGAAACCTAACCGGCAGGTGACCCTTGGGGCCAGCATAACTACCCGGTATTTCTTTTGCTTTCTGTATACCAAAACAGCTTTGTCTCCAGTCTACCCTCTAGAACTATGGTCTTTAATGCACGTGAGAGAGGTATGACTTAAAGGGGTTTATTGGAATTGAGAGGGGGGATAGGAAGGTTTGAATGCATCCCCCAAAGTTTCATGTTGGTATCTTAGTTCTCTAACTGGGCGCTGGGATTGGATCATGTGGAATGACAATCATGAATATGAGTAAACTAGTGCTTTTCTCATGGAAATGTGTTACCGTTCTCCAGAGGTCAGACCTTGTTCTTTCACCTCATGGACCCATTTTTCCTTCCACTTTTGTGTATATGGCCTTCACCTGAGGTTGTAATATGCTGGTGCCGAGCTCGTGGACTTACCAGCCTCTAGAGCTATGAGTCAACAGGCCTCTTTTGTTTATGAATTACCAGTCTTGGTATTCCAATGTAACAACAGAAAATAGATAAGACAGGGACATTGTTTAGATTTGTTATTGGCAAATACACTTTATTTGAAACCTCAAGTGATATTACAGGAGGACATGAGAAGGTTCTTTTTTTCTTCTTTTTTAATGCTTATTAAAAAGAATCATAGGTCTTGCTGTTACTGACTTTGCAGTTCAGTAATAGCAAGGGTAAGTCTTCATCACTTTCCCCCCATCTCTGCTTGCAGAGGGAAGACAACTCAAGACTTACTCAGCAGCAAGCTGATACCAAAGTGCTGTCTAGAGAGAGGGAGGGGCCTGACTTCAAGGGGTCTCAGCAAATCCCATCCAGCCACTCAGCCCAGAAACCAAGTGGAAAAAGTAAGAGTGAAAGGAAGGAAAGTAATCTATGCAGCATAGCTATGCTGGGACGACAAGCAGAATCAGGCATCTTTGGCTTCATCTCTGGCAGGTTAATAAGAGCTCTAAATTACATAGGAAAAGGGGGGCAAGAAGTATGCAACATTAAGCAGTCTTGGTCAAAGTGGGGTCCAGTTGGTGATTATCTCAGCATGGGTCAGGTGAGATCTTGTTGTGGTAAGGAAGTCATTGCTACCTAAAGGGTAGTTTCAACTCTTGTCACAAGATGTTTATCCATCAAATTTCTTGTTCCTGGAAACCAAGGTGACTGGAGCAGAGAATGACTCAGAGAAATGACAAATCAGGGAAAAAGTAAAGATGTTTTTAATCTTTCTTTTAGTGCAGGCCCAAGTGAAGAGTCAGGTGTTCTTTAGCAAAAGAAGCTTCTAAGTTTTTGTTGCATCACCTACAAAAACAAAAGAAGATTGGAAGGAAATTGTGGTAGATCTTGAAATTAACAAAAAGCATTGCTGTATGTGCATTCAGTAGAGCAATACAGGAATCATCAAATTCAAAATGGGTATGTGGCTTTCTTTGAGCTTTTTACACCTCTATAAATAGACATTAACTTGTAGAAAATGGACAGTAGTGCAAATAGTGCTTTTTTGTAAAAATGCAAGTTGTATCCAGTGGAACAGGTTATCATGCTCTAATAGTCTTCCATCTATTCATAAAATCATTTGTACTTTCCTTATCTATCCATATATGTGTGGTCATTTGAATTCGCCCTTGAATGGGTTATAACATCTTCCTGATTGCCTTGTTAATTGGTAACCTATATAAAATCTCTACCAAATTCATTTTTTATTTGGGTGAGAGTAATAATTATATCTTATTTTGGAAATCATCCTTTAACCATATAATTTCTTTATAATTCACCTATCTTTCTATCTATCTTTTGTATTTTTCATCTGTATTTCTTTTATATTGCCCACATTCTGTAGTCACTGAAGCACTTAAAATTTCAATGCTGTTATCAGCATAACATGGAAGCCAGACTATATCAGCTCAGAATCTTAGACAAGTTCTTTGACCACTCTGTTCCCCAGTCTCCTCATATTGAATTGAGAGTACCTCCCTGAATTTTGTAATGGCCAAATGAATTATACAAATAAAGCTTTTAGAAAAAGTGTGTGTAACACAAAGACTGCTAGTTTATACCTATCAAATGCAAGGGCAGAGATAGTTCCTTTCTCCTCCTGGATCCTTGCAAGTCCTGAGACCACATCCAGCTTCTATGCGGCTTTTGACAGTGAAAACTAATTTCCAATTTAGGACACTTTGGTTATCACTGTTTTCTAATTTTCTCCTCTGTCAGGATGTTACTATCGAGTGAGGATTTATGTAGCAATTTTCATCTGAGGCAGCTCAATTTTTAAAAAAAAAACAGAATGAATATATCAAAACACCACTCACCATCCTAATAGCCCTTTAGATGGATCAGATGCATTTACTGCATTCACTTATTCTGAACATTGCATTATAGTAGCCTTCAGAAACCTCTACGAAAGCTAGAAAAATCATAAGGTGACCTGGCAAAACTAGAAAGAAAAAATCGTGCTCTCTTTTAGGTAAAAGAATTAGGAAATCCAGAAGAATAGCCCTCTTTGGAGAATAGAGAAAGAGCATTTATTTTAGCTACCTCAGCCCATCTTTTGTCCACAAAACTCCTTCAGAACTGACCTGCTAAATTCAAATTCCCAACAGAGGTTATAGCTGGACTAGTACTACAAACTCCAAGTCCCAATTTGTGGTCAGGATGAACTTGATCTTCTTCCTATAACAAACACCCCTCCCCCAAATCACAGTACTTTGAAATAATTACAGGTGTATTTCTAGCTCAGACCACAAGTCCAGCATGTATTGGCAGTGAGCTTTGTCTGCTCCACAGCATTGCCAAGCTGATGTCTTCAGATGGCAGCAAAACAAACAGAATATGGGAAATTATAAAACATTTCATAGATGGTCTACCCCAGAGTGACCAACCTCACTGCTTACATCCCACAGTCCCATCCCTGAGACACAGTACCTGTAACTTAAAGGAGAACAAGTTTATTTTGATTCACAGCTTCAGGGGATGTAGTCAGTGGTCAGCCAGCTCTGAGACAGAAGCACCAAGGCAGAAGAGCATGGTAGAGGGAAGCAGCTCCCTGCTTAATGGCCAGGAAGCAGAGAAAGAAGGGAAGAGCCATGGATAGGAATATTCCTTCCAAGTCATGGCCTCAATTACCAGCTACTTCCAGTCAGGCCTTACTCTGAATATGACACTTTCAGGGCCATTTTAGATCTAAGTGTGACATTCTTCTTCAGGCCCCCCACAACTCATGCCCATCATTATGTAAATTTAGTCCATCACTAAAAATCACCAAAGTCTTAACAGTTTCATCATTTCTGAAAAGCCCAAATCCAAAGTCCTGTAACCCTGAAAGTAAACTCCTACCTGGAGTTTCTGTAAAAATCAATAAGAAATTCCTGTACTTCTGACATGTATTGGCACAGGGTAAACATCCAATTCTAACAGGAGGAATAGAGGAATAGTCAGAAATTGAACCAAAACAAGATTGAAACCCATCAGGGTAAACAGTAAATTTTGTAGCTCCATGTCTAGTACCCAGGACATAATTGTAACAAAATGTAAATTCCAAAGGGTTTGGGCAGCTGGTGGCAGCTCTCATGATTTCTCATTTGGATGACTGTATTCATTGCTTGTGGGTTTCCTCAACAGATGTTCTTCATTCCTCACATCTCCATCTTTCTGAGATCTCCACTGCACTTTTGGCTTCACTCCCATAGCTTCATGCACTGTCCTCTGAGAGGCACACTACCTGGCCTCTGAGGGCTTCTTTTCAATGTTGGTGGAACCTCCTTGACTCCGTAACTCTTGCATTCTGAAATCTGTAAAACCAGCACCACATGGATGTTGCTAAGGTCTGCTACCAACTCAAGCAGTAGCTAAATGCTCTTGTATCATGGTTGAAGAGGCCTCTGAATTCCTGCATGACTGAGCACTGCAAAATCAATCTGAACAAGAGATTTGGGGGAACATTTTGGATCTAGATGATAACATTATTGCTCACCTTTTATTAACCAGAACATGTATCATGGCCATACTTAAAGTATAGGGAAACACCCCTCCCACTGTAATAAAATGAAAGGTTGCAGAATTTCAGATGTGGGGGAACATAACAACATTTGCCACACCAATTATTATTACCAAACTTGGACTGCTTTACCACTTTCATTCTGATATATTAGCTTCACCATAACCGTTTGAAACATGATAGGCTTCAACTTCGAGTTTCAGCTTAGCCTTTCATCACTTGCCAACTTGCCAACATCACTCATAATATCTGAAATCTGTGAGTAGGAACTGATTCTCTTTTTTTTAATTTTATTTTATTTTAAAGAGAATAAAACAAAAGAGGGCAGAGCAGAGCAGATCAAAACAGGACAACATAGGCAACACAGTACTTTACATTAAGACAAGCAGACATTAACAGTAGCTATCACAATATCTCTTTCTCTGCTATAGTTGAGCATAGTTTCAAATACAATAATATCAAACATAATAAAATATTATAAAACCATTCAAAGATTGAAAGAATTACAGGGCATTCTGAACCGAATAACAGAGAATGATCAATGGGTACTATAATATCTCATTTTCGCTAAAAAAAATTTTTGTTTATACTATCACACATATTCAAATCCCAGTAAGACACAATGTGATAGATAGAACCAATCATAGTAGAAGAATAGAAGCATGGTAGGACTTCTAAGAAGGATGATATTAAATCAGCAATAGCTGTCATAATGTTTTGTTTTCTTCAAAACAGCTGTTCATACCATCACGCATGATATAGTCAACAAAATGGAATAAAACCATTCCAACTGATGAATGAAAACATTGAAAGGCTTCAAAGCTATGAGATGGGGACTCGTGCTTACCATAAAATCTTATATACTCTTATCAACTCTCATACTAGGGAGACTATACAGTATTTACACATGTGAGTCTGGTTTATTTCACTTATGAGTATAGTTTCAAGTCGTGTCCATTTATTTATAAATATCTCAATGTGGATCATTCTTTATAGCTGAGTAGTACTCCATTGTATAAAAATGCCACAACTTTT
>PVJX010051709.1:0-10204 GCA_004027295.1 Dolichotis patagonum | reverse complement strand
TAAACAAGGCAAAGCAAGCTAAGATCACTTTGAACAAAAAGTGATAATTTTGCTGGACTTCACATCATGACATTATGGAATCAGCACTGGGTATTGTAATGTCTCTTTTTCTTAAAAGTAGTTGTTCATTTCAACATGTGTTATATAGTTGGTTCTCGTAAACTGTTTATAAGCTCTACACCTGCATGAGTCTCTACACATATATCTATCATTTCTATATTAGCAGGAAAAACAAAACAAAGCAAGATAAAACAAAACAATTCCTAGAAAAGCATGAGGCAAAAAAGTCACATAAAACCACAATACAAGGTGATCTACAATGGTTACCATGGTGTCTCAGCAGTGTATAGCAACATTAATAAAAACGAAGCATTGGAGATATTATAAGGCTTCAAAAGCAAGTAATAATCAAACCAGAGTGGCTATCTTAGTGAATCTTGTCATCTTCAGTGTAGTTGCCTATACACTTAGACTTGATGCTATCCATCATAACAGATTTAAATAAAATCAGTCAATACAAAGTAGCAATCTAACAAACAAGATTCAAATAAGATCAGTCATAATAAGACAGTGTAAGTTTTAAAGGGCTTTAGATTAAGTTGATAGGAAAATTAGGGATGATTACCATAAAATGGCCTCTTATTTTTGGGATAGCTGACCATGTCCTCAAGTCTAGTGTAAATAGACAAACTGGAACAGCATGTAATCCATCCAAGCAGAGTGGTGAGAATAACGTAAATTTTAAATCTTGTTACCCGATTAACAGTATCCTCTGCCTTCATTTTTTTGACAATTCCTCCCCTTTCACTCCCATGGGATGCACTGCTTGTTTTGGGTTCCACTGCCTCCCTATAAAGAGCATCTCAATGGACCCTGTTTCCTGATCTACTCTGCCTGTGTTTCTTTCTGTTACTATTTCGAGGCCCTCTATACTAGAGATTATAGCCAATCTTCTCTGCCTCATTTCTGCTATTCTATTTTTCTGCCACTGATAGTCTATTTTTCTCTTCCACTCCACTGTCTGTCTTGTTCACTGAGGTCTCTCTGCCACTGTTCCTGAAATGCTCATATTCTTGTTCTCTCTCCCTAGAATGTCCTTCAGTATTTTTTGTAGGGTTGGACTGGTAGTCACAAATTCTCCTAGTTCCTCTTTGGCTTGGAAGCATCTTTTTTCTCCATTAATTTCTAGAGAGAGTTTTGCAGGATACATCAATCTGGGCTGGAGATTGTTCTCCTTCAGCGCTTGAGTTACTTTACTCCAAGCTCTTCTTGACCTGATGGTCTTTGTCGAGAAGTCTGCCGTGATTTTGATGGGTTTTCCTTTATAGGTGATCTGTTTCTTTCCTCTGATGGCTTTTAATATTCTGTTCTTATATTGAATTTCTGGGATCTTGATTATTATGTGCCTGGGTGTACCTCTGTTTGGGTTGTAGGTGGCTGGAGTTCTGTATGCTTCATACCTCTGCATATCATTTCTTTTTTCTATGCTTGAGAAATTTTCTTTAATAATTTCTGTGAATAGCCTTTGTAATCCCTCTGGTTTGATTCCTGCTTCTTCATTCACATACTTTATTCTTAAGTTATAGATCCTCTTGTCATCTTCCAGTCTTTGTATCTTTACTGCCTGCTCCCTTGTTGTTTTTAAGAGATCTTCCCTTTCATGACCCCACATTGCAAGCCTGTGTTCAGTTTTTGATAGTCTATCTTTGGTTTCTTTCAAGCAGTTTTGCCAGCTTTCTATGGAGTCTTTAGTTTCCTGATAATCTCTTTGAATCTGTTTCATGAATTCTAGGTTTTTCCTGAATTCTTCATTAAATTTTTCTCTCCATTTTTGTTCCTCCGTTCTTCTGTCTGTGCCTTCTTGAGAGGTGCCCAGCCCTTCTTTTATTAATCTACTTATCTCTTGTTTAATTTGAATTAATATTTCAGTTTTGGTCCCATTTACAAGGTCCTGAAGATATCTCTTTATGTCCATTAATGTTGTGTTTGATGTTGCATTATTGCTGCCCTCAATCTCTTTTGTATTTACCTCTCCTGGATCAATGTTCTCAGGGTTGGGGGCTGGGAGTTGTTTTTTATCTCTCCCTTTCGTCATGTTTTTGGTTCCTTCCATACAAGTGTACAGTGTGATGCCCAGACCCTTTTCTTGTTGGTTAAGGCTCCTCTAGAGGGCGCAGGCCAGGAGCTTTAGACCTCTTCAATAGGTTATCAGAGATTAGAGTTCACCCACGGGCAGTGTGCGCTAGCTCCTCCCTTCCGGGCCAGTCAACCCCTGCAGGCCTTCACTGTGTCAGCGTGCACTGATCTCAGGGAAGTATTATTGTAGCGACTCACTGTCTCCCCGCCAGGGGCGCGGCCTAATCCAAGCAGATCCCACCAATCCACTCGGCGAGGGGAGCAACCAGCTGAAGCCACTTCCTTATAGAGTTAGGGCTGTCCTGCCCAAATCCAACATGTCATCCAGTCGGTTACCCCTTTCCCATGGGAGGGTCCCATTCCCACCACTCACCACGTGCCGATGCCCTTCCCGAGAACTGCAGGACTCCCCGACCTCTGACTTCAGCACAGCTGCGGTGGGAATTCACGGTGCCTCCAGGTGGGTCTAGCGCAGGGCCAGTCCGGGCGAGCTGGATGCAGGGCTGTTCAGCTCCGCGCTCCGGCGGCTCAAGCCAGTTGCTACGGTGCAGATCACTTGTTCAGGTCGGGCAGGAATTCAGGCGGCTCGAGGAGGGCCCCGTGCTCGCTGACCTTAGGTTCTCTGATGGTAGTCCCAGGACCTCATATTCGAGTGGTTTTTTGCGGTTTAGTTTTTCCCTGGGTTGTGAGAGTCCATCTCTATCTGTTTGGGTCTCTCCAGGGTGTTTTATTCTGGCATTTGAGCTGTCTCTCTCAGAGAGGGTCTCTCTCCTGCTACCTACCAGTCCGCCATCTTGTTCGAGTCTCCCCTTTTCTTATTTTGAGACTGGATCTCAGTAAGTTGCTAATTTTCCCTGACTGGGTTCAAACTTTGGATTTTATTGCCTCAGCCTCCCAGAGTGCTGGAATCACAGGCCTGTGTCTTTAGCCCCAGTTTTTCCTAATTTTTTTTAACTCAAAGAACAGTTGAAACTTTAAGGAATAATGAACATATTTCTATCTTGCCCTTACATATTCTAGTATTCTAAGGATTTTCTTTTTAAAAATAAAGTTCCTGAGTAGATCTTCTCTGTATCTACTTTCAACATGAAAAGAATCCAAATGGAAAAAAAAAAAAAGAATCCAAATGGTTTTCCTTCAAAATCAGTTCATTAGAGGGTCTTTCTGCCTCATTTACTGTCTCAGTAAATTCCCTCATTTACTGTCTGTAAACTTGTTTATTTCCATGACGGGTTATCCTGGGAGTTTTTGGTTTCTGTCAATTTTCTCTCCTCTCTCCCCGTCTACACTGAAGGTCACCAATTTCTAAACACCTAGAGGGGGACTCCCAAACTTCTTACCGCTGCCGGTCAAGCCACAGAGGCACTCCTCTCCTGAAGAGACAATTTCCTTGGCAGTGCCAGTCTCTCCTCAAGATAAAAATAACCAGGCAGGCTACAGCTCAGCTTGGGAATTAAGGGTTGCGATTATTTTGGATCAGCACCCCAGGGCAATGATAAAATTTACTTTCGACAACTTCTACCAACTTCTTTTTCAAGCCAGCAATTAGTCAAAATAAAGGCACTGAAAAAACTGTTGAATACTTAAGTGTACTTACCTGTGGAAGTTGTTTGGATTTTGAAGAAATACAACAGAGAGAAATGAGGTTTTCTCTTCCCTTAAAAAGTCTCCCCTTTGTTGCCTTCCCTTTCCCCCCTCCTTTCTGATTCCTCGTTTCTGCTCAGGAGAGCCAGGTTTGGGGTATCTGTGTGGGGTATGGGTATGTGACTGTCAGAGATCACAGATGAAGAGGACAGGAAATGGAATGCAAGGTGAAGCAGGAAGCACACGAGAGAGGTGCCAGCTACAGCATCTTCCAACCTGACCAGAATGCACCCAGCATCACTGCCACTGTTATGGCCAACCCAGCACAGCCCAGCATAGCCCATCAAAGAATAGGAGTCGTGGCCATAGGTTGCCTGAAGCTGGCTGGAGAAGAAGCCTTTAGAAGGCAGACCCAACACAAAGCTACGAACTTCAAAGCCCAGTGTGCAAGGTTCTATGCTTCCCTGGCAAAATCAATTTGCTTTTTACAACACCAGACAGAAAATCACCAACACATTACAGCGGGATCTTAAACAATGAAGAGGGCCCCACACAGAAATAAGGAACTAATAATCAGTGCTATCAACGTGGCTTCTCACTGTCCTCGGGTCTTTAATCATCTCCAGACGACAGCATGCATGCAATCAGGGTCCTGCGGCAGCTCCAGCCTCTCTCAGGCCCACAGCAAGGAGAACGGGAGGCTCTATGCTCACCAGCAGGTGACACACAACCCTAACACAGCTGAGGGCTTTGGACAGAAATAAAGTCCACGGAGGCTGAGACTTTGAATGATACGACTACTGTCGTTTGGCAGCACACATGGGGTTTGCAGAGCTCTAGCTTCTTGAACCAAGCCATGGAACCTCAGTAGGACTGGCCTTAGAAGTCTGTAAAGTGCCCACTGTTTCAGTTTTCTTTTTTTCTGTGGGATGTCAGCCCAAGGACCAACCCAATATAGCACTTAACCAACCTACAATTCCACAGTTTTGAAACTTTTCTCTCTTTGGCTCTTGCAGACTATTTTAGTCTTCAGCTTAGCTGGCTTGGGCTGTCTCTCTATTCCCCAGCTCACAAAGACTAACTCATCCTCCTATTAGCACACCAGTGGGCCCACTCTTAGGATCTCATTTAACCTTAATTATGGCCTTACATGTTCCAATCTCTAAATCAGGGTCAGGGCTTGAAGGACATCAAGACATGCTACCCCCAAATATGTGGCATGTGGATTATTTTAAACTGAAGGCAATTCAGAATCGTCAGATGTAAAAAGAAGCCTCCTTAGAGCTTCCCTTTTCTGACTAAAAGCAGCAACTTTGGGGAAAATAAAGCTCCTGTAAATTCCCACTTCAGGCTAAATCTATTCCCAGAAGAGAGAAGAGGAATAAAACCTCCCCAGAACCCCTTCTCCCAGGGAGTTTTATGGCCATGGAGGAGCCACAGACCACTCATAATCATATAGACAAATACCATGGCAAATTTTCTTATCTCTCTCATTTGTTCTCCTAAAAACTCATTTGTCTTTCCCAAACAAACTTACTTGTTTTTCCCATAAAAGCTTATTCTCTGGCTTCCCTTTCCCCCACTAAGCTAGGTAAATAAGCCTCGAACTTTAACCTTTTAAGAAGCCAAGTTCTTGAGTTCCATTCCCTGCACTGCAATGAGAGAGAAAGAGAGAGAGAGAGGGAGAGAGAGAGAGAGAAGCCATTTGCTGCTGGTTTTTGTTCTCAGTGGCTACATATATACATTTTCTGCTGTTAATCTCTGCTTTGTCAATTTAGTTAACAGGCCTGTGGACATAGAACCTAAAAAGATATGGAACATTTCCTTTTCCTCTATTCCTTCACATATGAATGGGGTGGGGGGAAGCAGGGAAGAGTAAGACACAATTCAGTTCACGGCAGTCTTCAGCCTTCCTCAGTTCAGGTCACCAGAACCCTCGTCCCCACCTCTGAAGGGAAGCACAGCCAGCTGTGGACAGAGCTGTGCCCCTGAGGAGGTGGAGAGGATGAGGGAGGGAGAGGAACCCAAACAACAAGATGGAGGCCTAGCTCCCTTCCTGTCTCACTGTGGCCTGCCCCAGTAGCTTTCCATTGAGGACTTAAAGAACCAACTCTTCCACCAGCCTAGGGGCACCCATGTAAAATGCATGAGCTGGGCTGGTGGAAAGGTTGGGAAAGGATCAGGATCAGAAGCCAGAGCTCAAGCTGTGGAGCAGCCCTGCTTGGAGTTTGGTGGGACAACAGAGGAGAATTGGTGTGTGTGTGGGGGGGTCATCCTAAGGATAAATTTCAGCACGGGATGAGACCTCAAGATCCCCTCACTCCACACAGCCCTGTTTGTAAGGACTCCTGCCAAAGTCACCAGGGGCAAGGATCCCAAGAGCCCCATTTGGGGACAAGAGTATCACAAAGGTGGGAGAAGAGGGCGACTAGGCATATCACATGGCAGGACCCCCACTTCAGGGGCACAGTGTACTGAGGTTCCAGGGACGCAGAGCCCAGCTCTGCCTGGCACTGCCCCACACGGTGACAGTTGGCAGCAATAGAAAATGTCTTGTGCCCTTCTGGGTACTGACACAATTGGCAACAAAAATAGCCACACATCTCAAGAGCGACGGCACACCCTTTCGCATCTTGCTAGATGGCAAGCGAGGAAACTAAGAATCCAGATACTAAAGAGAAGAAACCCAAAGACAGGACAGCTGATGCCACTGGCACTGGTTTTTTTTGTTTTTGTTTTTGTTTTTGTTTTGTTTTTTGGTTTTTTTTTGAAAAAAGGTAATGTGAAGGCTAAAAAGTCCAAGAAGCCAAAACTGTCCTGAGTAGAGGAATTGATAGATACTCCCAATCTGCTGCGTTATTCCAGAAAGGCTTTGTACAAGAGAAAGTAAGTACACAGTTGCTAAATCCAAGGTTAAGAAAAGAAGCAGAAGCTTCTTGCTACTGGCACAGCACCAGCTGGTGGTGACAAGAATGGTGGTACCCAGCTGGTTAAGCTTCGGAAAATGCCTAGATACCACCTTACTGAAGATACGCCCGAAAGCTGTTGAGCCATGTCAAAAAAACCCCTTCAGTCAGCACGTGAGGACACTGCAAGCTACCATCACTCCGGGACCAGCTTAATCTCCTCTCTGGGTGCCACAGAGGCGAGAGACTGGATTTCCTAAAAAGGTGGCCAGTGGCTTGCTGCTTGTGACTGGGCCTCTTAACTTTAATCGTGCTCCTCTGCATAGAATGCACCAGAAATTTGTCATTACTACCTCCACAAAAATTGATATCAGCAATGTGAAAATCCCCAAACACTGACACTTACTTCAGGAAGAAGAAGTTGTGCAAACCCAGACACCAAGAAGGTGAGGTCTTCAACACTGAGAAACAGAGATCCCAGGTTTCAGAGCAGCACAAGGTCAATCAGAAAGTGGTAGACTCACAAATTTTACCAAAAATCAAAGCTGTTCCTCAGCTCTGGGGCCACATGAGATCTGTTTGTTGCTCTGACAAAAGGTGACCTGTTTTTGCCCTTACAAACTGGTGTTCTAAATTTCTTACCAAGAACCTAATTAAATAACTGAAATGTTTTTTTAAAAAAAGATTGACAGCACTGAATATGAACACAGAAAGCTGGGCTTGGTGGTATATGTCTGTAAGTAATCCCAGCACTCAGTGGGCTGAGGCAGGAAGATCATGAATTTGAGGCCAAGTTGGGCTAAACAGCAAGTTCAAGGCCGGCCTGAGCTACTCAATGAGACCCTATCTATAAAAAGCATTAAAAAATAAATAAATAATTATGAACCTAAGAAAAAACAGGAAGGAAATACAGCAAATGGTTCCCTTTCTAATACAGATGTGGTCGTATCCTTTGCAGGTGGCATAAATCTCACTGAAATTTTAAAACCCCCGCCATAGCAGCCAGAACCATGTCTGGCTTGGCCTCTCGAATCTGCTGCTCCTCTTCCTGTCCCCACCTCACCTGGCCAGCAGAGTGAATTTTCATGCCAGGGAACATTTGGCACCGTCTGGAGACACTTGATTGTCACATCTATGGGAAAAGAGTGCTGCATGCAGTGAGTGAGGCCAGTGTGGTCCCGATGGCAGGCAATGCCGAGGTGAAGGACCCTGCTCCGCGCCCCTATGCTTCGGAGACAGACTGGTTGCTGAGGCGCTTTCTCGCACATTAAAGAAGTGAGCCTGGCTGGGTACAATGGCACACACCCAGCCTCTCAGCCACCCACAGAAGGCAGGAGGATGTGAGTCTGAGGCCAGCCTGGGCAGCCGAAAATAAATACTAAATGAATAAATAGTGGGACCAACTAAAGACTAAAAAAAGAAGCCACTTCCATCACTTTAATAAAATAACACACCCAACAACAAAATCCTGAAGCACTTGCTCAGCTCCAAATAAGACCTGCAAGGAAACTGGCCAACCAGGCATGGTGGTGCACACCTGTAATCCCAGCATTTTGGAAGGCTGAGGCAGGAGGATGGCAAGGTCAAGCCAGCCTGGGCAACCCAGTAATTAGCAAAGTCCTCTTTCAAAAAATTAAAAAATAAATAAGGTGGGAGTGTAGCTCAATGAAAAGGCTCGGGTTCAACCACCAGCACTCCACCCACAACACTGTCCAATTATCCCCCTATGCACCTTTTTGTTTTTCATTTTTTGTTTTTTGTTTTTTGGCAGTATTGGGGATTGAACCAGGGTCTCTACACCGAACTATATCCCCATATGTTTTTATTTTTTTCCATTTTTGAGACAGGTTCTGATCAAATTGGCCAGGGTGGCCAACTAGCTCGCTCCACAAGGAATCTGACCATGCCCTGTGCTTTAAACTGGTCTTTTTGCCTCAACTATGAGGACTTTCCACATTTTTCCCCACAAGCATTACTAACTTCAAAGCAATGTTCAGTGGTCTGATTTACGTTGCCCAGGGTGGGTTCCCATTACAGTTCTTCTAGCTCAGCTTCCAAGGGTGCGGGGACCACAGGGATGCACTACCTAGCCCCACTCACAATCGCCCTTTCAGGGATGAGGCTGGATGGGCAAATAATTTGCCAAAGTCACACAGATAGCAAGTGACAGACCCCGGTGACACTGACACAGAGCCGGGTATGTCAGGCAGGGAGCTGACCTAACATTCACACTCGGGTCTCAGCCTGGACACGCACACGCACACACACACACACACACACACACACACATTTCACATCACCCTGTTGCTATGCAAATAGAGAAGGCCCTAACAGAAACACGAAGCTTTGCCTGAGAACTTCTACCCCCGTGGAAGGCAATTTTGTCTTTTGTAGACAAAACCTCAAAAGTGTGTTTCATCCAGGAGATTTGTGGTTTGGTCCTTTAAAATTAATTGACCAAAAAGTAGAATAAAATTAATTAATCATGTTATTGGTGAGCTACTTTTTTAAATACTCAGGGTGGGGAGGGGCAGCACTAGGGCCTTTAACATGCTAAAAGGCAAGAACTTGGCCACTCAGCTACATCCTTGGCCCTCCTATATTTTTAATTTTGAGACAATATCTCACTAAATTGCCCAAGCTGGTCTCAAATTTGAGGTCCTCCCACTTCAGCCTCCTGAATAGCATTGTCGAGACTGCCTAAAAAAATACTTTTGAAAAGATTGATTCTTAAATATGAGGAAAGAAGGCCAGAGATTTAGCTCAGTGGCATAAACGCCTGCCTGGCAAGCACAAGGTTGTGAGCTTGATCCCTGGTACAAAAACAGAACAGAACAGAAAAGAAAAGAAAAGAAAAGAAAAGAAAAGAAAAGAAAAAGAAAGAAAGGTCTAGATTATTTCAATGATGAATTGTTCAAAATGTTTAAAGAAGAAATTAACACTAATTCTATATAATCTTTTCCAGAAAATAGAAACAAATACTTTGTTTTAATTCATTTTATGATGCTATTACCCTAATTTCCAAACTAAACAAAGATAATATAATAAAAAAAGAAAACCGAGTAACCTGCCTGCTGCCCTGGGAAGTGACTGTGGTCTGGCAAGCCACGGCCACCCCAGGGCAGGGAAACGAGAAGCAAGAGCGTCTCCTGAGATCCGAGCCATGCTGGAACTTAGGGCGCCAAGCCAACCAGTAACCAGCCTGCTGCCTACCCCGGCGCGGGCATAGAGTCAAACATACCACACACACACACACACCCGGTTAACAATTGGGATCCAGGGATCTGGGTATCTCTTAGTAGGTGACCATATTTGGTACAGCAAGTTGGGGGAGTTTCCTTCTACTATCTCTGAAGGCAGATATTTTTATCGCTGTTTTGCTTTGTCCTGATTAATGGTGTTGCTCTATTCAATACTCTGTGTTGATGTGTTCTATAATGTTGTGTATTTCTTTGATTTTGCTGTACCTAGTAGAAGAACAACTATTGTGAAGACAACGAGATATACAATGTTGCCTATTACTGTTGTCCTGGTGACCTGCTGTGATGTTCTGTGCCAATTTCACTATACTGTCTCAA
>PVJX010051708.1:0-10206 GCA_004027295.1 Dolichotis patagonum | reverse complement strand
AGAGATGGCGGACACCCAGGGCTGCCTCGGTTCGCGGTTTGGGCGGGTCTGCTTCTGAGCACTCCCTGCTAGGCCCTGTGTCCTGTTGAGCATCACGAGTTGCACAGAACCCCAACTTCAGAGACAGCTGTCTCTGCGCACAACAGCACTGGGAAAACAAAGCAATGTCATAGTCTTGCCTACTGCAATCACTGTGCAAGCTGCAAAGACAACAAGGGTCCTCAGACCCTGGCTACTCCCAGGACTGCTGCTTCTTCATCGGCCACAGCTTTTGCCTTGCTCTGTTACCCTTGCCTTCTACACGAGAATCCTTAAGATCCCCTACCTCTGAGCACGTCCACCCTGAGCACATGACCATTCCACCTAACACAGCCCAAAGCCTGAGAAATACTCCCAAAAGCTTCCTGGGAAGACACCCCACAGACCCCCACACGTGGTCTCCTCACAGTAATGTGTGGACAAATCCAGCTTTGTTCAACTGGACTGTTCCTGATGATCTTTGGCTGAAAGACACATTGACATAAGCGTGACACCATACTGCCATAATGGTAATTAAACAAGTAGTTTCAAGGGATTTTGCAAAGAGGAGGATCATGCATGTACTCACAGTTTCTTCTGGCTGCGTAATGTATCCATATTGAGCATCAAACGGTATCTGTCAGGTTTTTGAAAAATGTGTTAGGTTTACCTTGTTGATTTTTGTCATGAATGTGTAATAAAATGTTACTTAAATACACACACACACACATATATATATTAAGTGTATTTTTAAACTTCATATGTTTCAGTTGATAAAAATTATTATTAAGTTACAATGATCCTTTGAATACAATATCACTTCTAGAGTAAAACTCTTTTTCTTTTTAAACTAACAGCATCATTGGGGTTAGTGTTATCAGTTATTTAAAGCATAATTTTCAGTTTTAAATCAATTGCTTTGACAGGTTTTAAAGAGATTATTAATAAAGAAATTTCCATTCTAACTAAAACAAACCACATGAAATTGCACCATAATTCTGAAAATTTGTTGCAGGTCATAATATTCAATATACTGATATCTAACTAGCTCAAAGATCTATTAATTAAAGGCAGCTTTTATCAAGATAGCTACTCTAATTTTTGCTTTTATAATTTCCAGTATTAATCATGCAAATTAATTTATGTTAAAATAAAGATAGATGCTGGTAGATTTCAAATGTGAGAAAACTTCATTATGATAAATGATGCATCTTTTGGTTTCTGATTTTGTTAGAGTTCATTCACTGACTTCATTTGTTTAAAATATAGGCTTGAACAATGATCATATATTCTACATGAGTGATTATAATAAGAAGCACTCTGTCTTCTTATGCCTACTAAGCCAAGTTGTTGAGTATTTGCTCTAATGATATGCATTTTTCTGCTCTAAATAGTCAGTTGCAATTTCCTTTGTGAATTTACCCTATTCTCAGGCAAAATCTGTCAGATGGGACTGGAGGCATGGTGGACTATTTGCTTGTTACATACAGAGCAATCCCTGATGAGTGTGCACCCCCCCCCAATTCAAATCAAATACTTGTAGTACCTGCTCCTCAAATAGCGGTGGCCCTGTTTGTTGGGGTGACTGTGTGGCTGTCTGTTGAGACTGTTCCCAGGGAAGGAGCATGTAAACAGGGTAGTATTGGTGCGTCTATTCGTAAACAGAGGAATAGACAAGAGATTCCGTTAGATTAGCATGCGCCATTTTTTACATCTTCTAATCTGTATTTTGTACAGGCATTCTTACTATTGACTAAGAATCAAACTCACCAGTTGAGCTTTTCATTTGTCATCTAACTGTGGGGATTTGATTTAATATTTTAGTTTAGAATTCAGGTCTAACTTGTGATTTTCCAATTTATCATCAGTGAATTTGTGGTAAAGTCAGGGCACAGAAATACTGTTCCAGTGGTTAATGAAAGGGTGATGAACTCAAATATTTAGGTATATTGGGATTCAGAATTTAACCCCATTAATACTAAACTTCCTGATCCTTAAAATGAAGTAATTCTGTACATCATAGATTTAATTCTAAATGCCTATGAGGTAGGATGAGATAATGTCTAGAAGTAAGTTTTATTTTGTAATCAGGTGAAGTAAAATTACTATATAATTCTAATTACAGGAGAGTAAAGTGGTGTAACTTTTTATGAAATCTTGATACTTTGCCAGTAAGTAATTTAAATTGTGTGTAGTGCAGCATCTTTGAACCCAAGGGGATATAAATTAATTATCCTAATATTGATAGAATTTTCCATATTAATACAGTGATTTTACTTAGCTTACTTTGATTTTTAAAAGATTCTTTTATTTAAGGGAAATCAGTACCATTTAATTATAATATGGAGTCAAATGGAAACACTGCATACAAGAACCTGAAAATACTTTTAGCAGAATTTTCTAATTTCCAAATAAAGTGTTTCCTATATTATATCGTATCATATATCGTCAGTCTAATTGATGTAGCATACACTTTGATAGCCCTGCTGTAGGAGAGTTAGTAACATAAATGCATTGCCCTCCAAATCAAAATCTGGGCTTCTGCAAAGTCAGTCAGTGGTATTGCTTTTGAGTTGTCCCCAGATGCCAGTATCTTAGATGCAGAGAGAATGTGATCTGGCACTTAGTGAGCTCCTTTTCTCTGAACATAGCAATGTCCTGGGAATCCAAGGGTCCTGGGGACTCTTAGCTTCCTGTTTTGAAGGAGCTAAGTAATCCTGGAACCAGTAAACTAATCCCAGCCCAGACACCACTGTGCGGGTGTTTACAGCCTTGTGAGTGGAGTGCTAGAGAATGGAAGCACACATTCAAGAGCGAGTAAGTGGCAGTTGTATTGATTAGCAATGGTATTCTGCTTACTTACCTGTGCTTGTTCTTGAGGCGGTTTGAAGGGATACACATAGGGCATCACCTGCACGAAGAAGAAGGCAAAAAGTTATACTTGCCTTTATTATTAGAAATCCCTGGACTGCTTTTCAGAGCCAGCCAGTGAACCCAAAATAGCAGTGATCCACAACAAAAGTTATCTACCATATGAACTATTGTTAATACAATTTGTCTTTTCTTTTTGAGATAGCAGGTTTCTAGTTATTGTGTTTAACATTTGTTTTAACTCTGTTTCTGGCTGTATTGTAGAGTAGCTGATCTGAAAGGTGTCTTTCATGTTAACAATCAGAGAATATAAAGGAATACTTTCAATGATGGTACAAACATAAGTGAACTAAAAAAAACATTCTTGACTAGGCCTACTGTCTTATTTCAAGCTGATTCGTATTCTTTTCCACATCCAGAGTGTGCTTCTGTCTTCTTGGGACAGCAAGATGAAGTGTGACTTACAGGATGAGGGCCTTGTAGGGCTTGTGACGGTGTCTGAGGCTGAGAGGCGTCTGGCTGGCCAGTCTGGGCTCCTTGGGCAAACCCAACTTGTCTTGGGAAAGGCATCTCATTCGGGAACAGTCCAGGAAACGGATGCAGAGCTGGCAGTGAGATCTGCGGCTGTCCTGGGATTGGAGCCTGCTGCTGCAGTGGGAGGCCAGAGAAGGGAGGGATCCAGGGAGCAAGGGGGGCCTGGGGGCACACAAGAGACAGTACTCCTCTTTCATATGCAAAACAATGTAAACTCAGACCTGAGCAAGAAAGAGGTGAAATTCCTAAGCAGTTTCTATGTTTTTAGAGCAACATTAGGAAAAAGACAGCACCCTAAATCATGAGCCACACATACAGTGCTAAGTTCTTGGGGGTCCTAAGAGATAAGGGGCACAGAGAGGTTAATAAAGGAGCACAGTTGTTGAAAGTCACCAGATCGGTTGCAAATCTTGTTTTCGTCTCTTTTATCACTGCTAAACTCGATAGGATTTTGTGTAAAACAGCTGATTTTTCTCATAGTTGTGGTAATTAGTATATAACATATACCAAGTTCTCCACAGATGAACGTTAATTAGATTACAGGTTTTACTTTAATCTTCAAATAAATTGTGGTTAGAACATATGGGATGAACTGGAACATATAGGGTGAATTCCTAATTGTTAAAATTGAGATTTCAAAGTGGAATCAGGATACTTCTCTGTTCTTATACCAAGCACCATTGACAGGAGCAGAGGGCAAATATTCTCCATAAATCAACTTTCGAGGTAGATACCTGAAGCCGCAGTGGCAAAAGCTGACCATTATTAAGGTTCAGAAGTAACTAGAAAAAGAGAAACAATATGAACAAGATTACTAGGTACACGAAGGTGATTAAGAACAATATTTACTCTAGATACAGCAAAAATCAGAGCTCATGGATCAATTTCCTGTTAAAAGTGAGACATTTCCCTCACTGGCTTATATTACGTTACAGACAGGTTGGAATTGAAAACAGAGTTGGGCTTTAACAACATCACTCTCACTGTGTATGAACTTGCACAGTTTAGCCAATTCCTGTGGTTCAGATGGTTGTTTTATGTTTTTATGCAGCTATAAACCCCCACATTGGGTGTATTTTAACATAACGTGTAGGAGATTGTTGTAGCTGCCTTTAAAGAATTTGCAGTCAGACAAAGGGGGTAAAATAAACTTTAGAAGGAACCTGGAATACATAGCAGACATAAAGTTGGGAATTTATTTAGATATGTACAAAAGCTAGTAGATAGGGGGCAGGTTATGTCAAAGACAAATTTTTATGTCTTCTCACTGGGATCTCCTTATGGAAATGGAAGAAGTTGTTTTAATTCTTTACACTAACCTCATGGCTGTTGCTAGCAGACATAAGGTGCCGTGGGATAAGCTAAAAACACAAAACAAGAGAGAGCAGAGCTGGTTAAAGAAGGGATCCCTATGGGTTTACATGCTAAGACCAAGAGTACTATGAAATCACTTACCGGGGCTGACAAAGTAGCTCCCAGGAGTCCAAGAAAAATTATAATTTTCATTTTCGGATACCTATAAAATGAATTTTAATACTTAGCTTTAAAAATGCTGTCTACTTAAAAATCATTAGAAGTAATTAGATTTCAATCAGAAGAGTAAGAATTAGAAATATTTTGAAATATACTTATGTTTAAGATTTAAAATCACAAATTTCTGTTTGTAAATCTTTATGGGAACTTTTTCTTTTCTTCCACAATAGCAGTTTTTAGAAACCAAAATTGTTTTCTTGCCCAAAAGGCTCATCTGGTTATGTGCAATGTAGCTGAATGTGTCACACAGAGAAAATACCCACTTTGTGCTATCTGAGGCCTGTGACTGGGGTTAAGCAAGTGGTGAAAGTGATCATCGATCGTACATGGAAAAAGCCCCAGAATAAAGATCTCATGATACCAGCTCCACACGAGATAACTTCTACTTTGAAGTCTAATAACATTACAAAATATTAAATATATGAACTGAGTCAATATTTTTTCACTTTGGAGAAATGGATTATAAAATTAAACTGAAGCATGGTTGACTTGTAGAGCAACCAGTGGAAATACATTATCTCTTTCTCTTGATGGGAAAATTCCTGCCATAGCCCAGATCACCGACCTCACAAGTATCTAGGGTGATTTAATAGGTTATCTTACTGATTTGGATTCTTAAAATTATGAAAGCAAAGATCTGATATCTTACCTTACTCCTAGGCCTAAGAAATCTAGAACCATGCAAGATCTGTGATCTTTTTCTCTATCAGCTCTGCTGCTTGGAATTCCTCTTAAAATTTAAAACCCATCTTTAGAAAAAAAGGACCAATCATCTTTAAAGGGACCAGTGATTCAGTGGGTTTCAGACAATGGCTTAGCTAATAACCCCTTTCCTATCATCCAGTGGTGTATGGCTTTCACACCCAGAGTAATGTCATTAAATTATCCCCTGAGAAATGTTTTCCTGTGATCATTTCTGGTTTCTCTTTGGTTATGACTAACTCTTGTAGAATAATTTTATTCTATACCTTTTGTCATCTTTCAAATGATACTCTGAGTAATTTTAAAACCTTTTAATAAACTCAAAGATAAATGGGTAATTGTTTTTATTTTGAGAGAAAAAGACATTATAGGACAAAGGGCATAAGTCTAAAAAACAAAATTGCAAAACTTAGTTTTTGGCAAAAAGTTTACTTTCAGTTCTTCAGCTAGCTCAATATATGTGAATTAATTTCATTTGTTTGACCTTGAAAATCCTAGTGCATTTCTCCTTGTCTGTGGCAAAAATCTGTAAAACAATGTTAAACTCTGTATGTCTCTGTGTGATCATGTCACTTGGAATAAATAAATATGAAGCATGATGGCCTGTGTCTTAAAAACGTGGTGAATGAATGATTTGTATTTTTAATATTCTCTTTTTAATTATAACTGTAACTTTCAGAAATATATACAAGTATTACTGCTTGTACATCATATTATTTATATTTCATTCTTAAAGTGAGATTTGGCACTGTTGTTAATATTGACCTAACTGTAATAGATGTTGTCTCGGATCACAAATGTTGTACTGTTGTATTGTCAGTCAATTTCCATTATTAAAGACTTATGTAGCTAACTTAATCTTGAAAAATTGTCCTATGGGAAATGAAAATGCTTGCCTTTCAGGAAAGTTGTCTGTGTTAGACACTTAAGAGTTTACTCCTGAATACTCAAGTGATTCTATTATTTGATGTTTGGTCAAGAAAATCCCAAAGTACCCAAAATTACTTAAAATAACAAGAATTTTTTGTCACAAAAGAGGATAAACTGATATTAGGATTTTTATATCTGTGAGAAAGGAACCATCCCAAGACATATAATGCAGTGTTTTTATGTTAGTTGGACAATGTTAGATGTCAATGCAGATATAATGAAAATTCTTTGCAAAGGCAGTGGCTTGACTGAGTAGGTGGACTAAGGAGAAAGTTACCTGATGATGTACGTTTGCAGTTATTTTCCTTAGTCTATTTGGAATATCGTCAATGTAAATTTACACACTGAAGTTCTCAGTTGCTTGAAATTTTCTATTGTATTCTGCAGGGTAACTTAGGTAGTCCACTCCACCACGGAGCCAGATAGGTGTCAGGGCCTCGCACCAGATGGGTCAGAATTGTACTCAGAGGGAAACATAATTTCAAAATTATCCTGAAGACGAATAGTTTTCATCTGGCTGCACTGTTCAAATTTGAAGGTAATTGGGAGACTTTGGTCAGTTTTTAAATCTTGGCTTTCATTTTCCAATCCTTGAGTATTTTAAAGAAAAAGGGTTGAAAGTCTACAGTCACACTAGAGTTGAGGTGTAAAAAGACACCTGGTGTTTTAATATCTGATAGCTTCTAAGTCTCCGTGGCAGTGGAGGCAGAGTTCTCTCCAGGTGGGAGGGGAAGTAGCAAGGGTTCTGGTTAATTCTCACGGCACTGCGGTGTGGATTTTGTGCATGTCTGTTTCTTTCACACAATGAGGTTGGATTTACTACCTTTGTGTCAGTGAAGGCATTTCATTGAGTTTTGTTAAATAAACTGTTCACTTCATTCAGGGAGATAAAAAGGTGAGTCAGACTGAGAATAGTGTCATTCTGTATAGATTAAGTGCATGAACACAGGATGAGGAAATCCTGAATCAGATATCGGCACTAGAACTTCACCTCTTTGTTTTAGTTTGATTACCAGAACTAGACAACCTTTCATTCAAATGAAAGTACAAAAATACATTTTGTTGCCAAGGGTAATAGGGCTGTGAGTTATCTACCAGTGAAATGGTCAGTATCTTTGCACTGTTCAAATAACATAAAGGATAAAGAGTAAAAAATAATGGCATATGTTCTTTTAAAATATAATCTTTGCTTTTTTTCCTTTAGGTATCAGGAAAAATCAACAGGACTATGCTGTGAAAATTGAATTAGCACTGCTTATAACAAAAATAATTTTCTTGCATGTCTGAGAAAATGTACAGAAATTTCAGTGATATTATTCATTCATTAATTTATTCATGTAACAAGTAGTTATTGTGTCACCTTTGCAGACCATATCCTTAGTAAGCATTGAAAACTTGACTTTGATAATAAGAGATATGGTTCTTACCTCCATGGAAATGTCTGGTTCTCCACTGCCAAAGAAGTACTAGAATTGTGGCCAGAAGTCAGGTCTTTTGATTCTTACTCAAGTAGTTTTTTGGAGGCACCAACCTGCTTTCCTTACAGAGAAAGAGACAAGCTATCATGATAAGGATAATTAACAGATAAAAATAATAAGTAGTAAAAGTGAGTGTTTTATATTTTGCGAGAGATGAATTGTGAGTCTCAATTCAACGAGGTCGATATGTTTTGCCACTAAGAATTATTTCATTAGTGACTTATGCAAAGAGTGAACCAGAGAATAAGTAAGCTTTCCTCCAAATCACTTGATTGTATGGGTGTGTATGTTTAACTTCTGTGAGGTTTTACTAAACTCTCCTGCTGGATGTTAATCATCATGAGCCTACTAAGATAATACACTCTAGCTTGATGGCTCCAACTTGGTTATGTGAGTCTAATTTTTTTCTAGTTAATATTTGTGGGTATGCACACTCAACTCATGACTATAAAATAAAAAATCCCTGGGAGTAGTATATTTAGCAGTAGCAATGTTGAGAAAAATAAAGTAATATATGTCCTTATTTTACAAAAGAATTTCTGAGTTTCAGAGTACTGAAAAGAGACCAGCACATAGCTACACTTGGGCTAGAAACTACAAGCTGCTTGTGGCAAACAAACAGAACTTTCCACAGGGAGGAAATCTCAAACACAGCTCATCCTGGCCTGGCGTAAATCAGCCTCTCCCTTGTGTTCAGACCTTCTTTTATCCCCCCGTCTGAAATAGTTTCTTTCTCTGGTGAACCTTTATGATAGTTCTCCCATTCTTTTGTGAATTCAGACCTGTTATTTTAATAACGCAAATTTCCTTTTCGGCCTCCATGCAGTTTCTGTACTATAACTGTCTAGAAAATGTAAATATAACCATCAACAACTTCAGTTTACCCAGTCTTCACGTAATTTAAAGTGAATGTCGTGCGGGAGAACTTGTGTGATGTTTGTCCAGTTGCTGGCGTAGTCCTCCTCAGCCCAGGAGATGCTGGCGAAGGTCTCAGTCAAGGCTGTGGGACACTTACACTGGTGTGACTTTATCTTCTCTCTCAATTCTGCTGATGTGTTTTCCATTTTGTTACATTAAAGCATTACTTTCTTAAAAAGGTGGTATGTTTTCTATTTGCAATGTTTTATTCCATTGCTCAAATAATAGCACTTTGTCTTCCTTTAGCTTGCCCTACCCCCATCCTTCTTCTTTTCCTTCCATTTACTGGTTTTCCCCAACTTTCTTTTTCTCCACTTAGCTTCTTCACTATTGATTTCCCTCTTCTTTTTCCTAACCTGGCTTCCAAAGCCCTCAGTGATCTGGTACTTGGTTAATTCTCCCAATTCCCCCCTCACTCTTCTCCTTCATTAAACCTCTGACACACTGCTTTCTTTCTGAGTTTTGAACATTTTGAATGAATTGCTACCTTATGAGTTTTATTCATAAATAGAACGGATATATTTGCTTACTTATTTGGTTGAGGAGTACTTTTAAGTATAATTCATAATTCTTTGACTTCCTATCTTACCTTCTGTCATCAGAACACAATTGTTTTTAGAGGAGAACCTGTTTTGTCTGCTGCTTTTTCCCTAGTGCTTGGCCCAAAACAAACTCCCTAATACTGTTGGAAAATTGTGTAATTGTTCTGACATGTCAATTCTGAAACACTATTACATAATGCCGTTAAATATTGCTTAGAGCACTGACAAAAACTGAGTCCTCTAAATGTTTCGTAAAACATTATTTTGCTGCCCTACATAATTATTATTCATTCTAGAGACTGATTCTGTCATACAGATGTGTTTAGAATGTATAACAAATACTAATGTAATACATTTATATTCAAAACAAAATTATAAACCTAGTTTGATTTAAATACTTTTTCATGATTAAATTTGTGGCCTAATTTCTGGCACTTCTATGAGGAATTTGATAAACAGGAATAAAGATTTGTAATTATCATTTCTATTTTTTTAAAAGCATAATCTACTTCTGTAGTTACAGAAATAACTAAATTTTCCCTGCTTTTTGAACAGGGATAGGAAAACTGATGTTTGTTTCTTGGAAAATAAGACTAAGTATAAAATACGAATGTTGAGATGAAGGTAGAAAATGGGAATCAGAACATCAGACCCGGAGCTCTGACGGAGGAAATCGTCAG
>PVJX010051707.1:0-10207 GCA_004027295.1 Dolichotis patagonum | reverse complement strand
TGGTACTAGGAGTAGGGTCATTGGTGTGACTATACCTGACCATGTGGTTCAAGAGCCTTTGGGAATGGCTTACGGGGAGAGTTTGAAAAGGTTCAGAGATGTCACCTGAAAGAGTGGCACTGGAATGCCTTAGGCTGTTCTGCATGGGAGATTCTGGTCACAGCTCAGAGACCAGAAGACTGATAGAAAGCCTGCCAGTGAAGATGAGGCTCAGGAGGTTTCTGCTGGGAAGGACTGCATTGGTTGTTGGACTCCAGATGATGTGTGTTATGGCTTGGCACAAACCTTACTTGCATTGTGCTTGTGTCCAGAGACTTTTGCATTTTGCTTGTGTCCAGAGACTTTTCCTCAAATGGAGATTAAGGGCAGCAGACTAATTTATCTGGGAAAGAAATTTCAATGCAGTCAAATGTTGAGGCAGTGGCATGGCTATTGTTGGAGGATTTTAGCCTGACTTATGTTGCAAATTAGCAACAAAGAGCCCAGCAGGATGACGTAAAACATTGTGAGTTTCACCAGAAAATTGTGGACTGCAAGACACAGCTGAGACCTTGATTGCTGAGAAGAAACAGAAAAATAAAAAAGATGGCTTGGGGGCATCCCAGGAAGCAGCAGATCTCCATCCTTTGTAGCCTCAAAACTGCAAAAGTGAAGGGCTTTGCTTGGAGAAGAAAGTTGAAGAGTACCATGTTCCAGAATGGCAGCAGAGACCACACAATATTCCATGATGGTGGTGGTCACATCAAGTTCCAGCATGGCAATGGCATAGAGAATCTGTTCCTCACAATCAGGTTCAGAGTACTCAGCAATCCAGTCACTTGACCCCTATGACCAAGAGAGAACACAACCTGTCTACTGCTCCAGCTGGCAGCAGGTCCCAGCAACATCCACATGGTACTGGTTTTAGGCATATGGAAAATACATGAGTTCTGAGGTTAAGGCAGCTTCTACCCCAATTTCACAGGGCCTAGGAGGCCAAGCATTGTATCACTGAGAGGGCAGTGTGTGAAGCCAAAGGTGCAATAGAGAACCCAGAAGTTTGGAAAAGCCAGAAACGTGAATTGTCTAAGGAAAGCTGAAAAGAGGGAGCAAAACAGGTCTAAGAGGCAAAGCTGTGGGAGCTAAAACCACCAGAAGTGCTGTAGAGATGGAACCACATAAGCCCTTTGCAACTAACAATATGTCACAAATTGCTTCAGATGCTGCACATGCAACTAGAAGACTTAGCATTTGCCTTGCTGGATTTGGGACTTGTTTTGATCCCAATTCTTTGTATCCTCATGTTCATACATTTTGGAGTGGGAATGTTTATCTCACGCCATTGCATGTTGGAAGTGTTTAACTTGGTTTTCATTTATATAGGTCTTGAAACTAACATTTGCCTTGCATCTCAGAGGAGACTTCGGACTTAAACTTTTCAGCAATGCTGAAACTGTTAGGACTTTAGCAACTCTTGCAGATGGACTAAGTGCCTTTTGCATAAAAGGATGTGCATGAGTTTTTGGGGGGCCAAGGACAAAATGTTGTTTCTAATGTAATATCATGTTGATAAATTTAATGCTAGTTCTTAAGGATTATTAAGATGTGTTATAATGATCAAGTTGCAAAATGTTAAGAATAAACATGCCTTTGAATCTAGAGGCTGGTTTAAAAAAATATATCTGGTTGCCAAGTTGACAAGGGGTGGATTGTTATGGGTGATACATTGTGTTAACATAAGAAGTTTAAAAGTTTATCTGAGAGACTTAGGGAGCCAGGATCCTTACTTTGTAAATATCTTCATCCTGTGCAAGAGGAGGGAACAGAAATTTTATAAGTGCTACACCCACCCTGGAGGGGAGTGGCCTATGTACAATATAAAGGAGAAGAGGCTTGTTTTCTCCCTCTTTTGCTCTGGCTGCTGCCTTGAAGTGTTACCCCAGTGCCATGCTACCCTGCCTTAGAGCCAGCTGATTATGGACTGAAACCTCCACAGTGAGCTAAGTAAACTTTTCCTTTCCTAATTTTGAGTGTCAGGTGTTTTGTCCCAGCAGCAAGAGAAAAGTAACCAAGACAATGTCAAAATAAAAATTCAGATTGTTGCAAAATGCCTTATACAATATTATGTATGGTTTTGATTTCAAATTTTCTGTGTAAAATATGTAACTGTTAACATTCTATAGGAATTTAAGTAGTAGGACATCTATGATTGATAAATAATGGTTCTATTTTATGTTCTAAGGTGCTTGATATTCAGATAAAAAGATAATGTTGGGCTGGGGATTTAGGTCAGCGGCATAAGTGCCTGCCTTGCAAGCGTATAGTTGTGAGTTTGATCCCCAGTACAAAAAAAAAAAAGATAATGTTATGCTTCCTGCCTTATTACACTATAATGTTATAAATCTTTTCTTCTAGATGGTCAACAACTGAAGTTTGGAGACCAAAAACTAAAAAGATAGATTGGCTCAGAGGACAACCAATATTTTGGCTCCAGCCCTCTGAGGTCATTGAGGACCAAGGATATAAGAGAACCTCTGCAGTGACATCCCCTAACTCGGTGGGTCCCTGCTCTTCTGATGAAGGAAACTGTGGGACCACAGAGGGAAGTGATATATATGTAGTGTGCCTAAGGAGAGTCACCAAGAGGAAAAAAATCTTCCAAGGTTTCACAAAAATCAGCTTGGTCAAGGAATTTCCGTGATTCATCCTGATGGCTAACACTGTCAAAAACTGAGAGGCTGTATTCAGGGTTCCAAGACAAATTCCAAGGACACTTAACTGACCTTAATAGATAGCAAAAGGCTGTTTTTAATTAGTACAGGTCTCACTTTAACTTGGGCTTAAACATCCAGCAGAAAAACATAATCAAAAAAGATATTAAAAAGTTTTGTTAGCCAGGGATTTAGCTCAGCAGCATAAGCGCCTGCCTGGCAAGCACAAGGTCCTGAGTTCGATCCCCGGTACCAAAAAGAAAAAGAAAAACAAAAATACCTTCTAAAAAGTTTTGTTAGATATAAAAGGGCATACCTGCATCATGCTAGAAAAGCAAAAAAATGTTACTTGGTTAATGAATCTGGTATCATGATGGATAAGAGAAAAAAATCCACAAATATGTTACCTCTAAAGCAAAAGATGCCTCTCACCAAGATTTTTGCATCTGGTCTTCCCTAGGAGGCTGGATGCATGTCGTCTCACCCTGGTGCGACCCCTCATACTTCTGGTTACTTTTTTACTTATAGCTCCTGGTCTATTTAAAATTTTTTTTAAGATTTCTTCAATCCAGGTTGTGGGCCTTCACTACCACAGAACTCCTTGTCCTGGCTGAGACTCCTAACACTACATTCTATATGGGCATCAATCATCATTCCAAAAACCATACAAGACCCTACCACAACTACCATGACACCCCTGTTCAGCAGGGATCAGTCTAAGAGAGTCATCACACCCTAGCAACCAAAAGATGGGAATGATAGGTTCTGCCCATGTGAAGCTCTGTCAGGCCCAGCATGGTGCCTGCTCAACATGGCACTAGACCCTAAAAATGATGGCAGGTCCCTCAAATATTGGGGGCCACAAATTCACAATGGCTAATTTTTTATACTTCCCTAAGGGGTAAATGGAGGCTTGGGATTATGGTATCACCATTTTGAGACTTCCCATTAACTTGGGATGGACTGTTCTCTCCCACCCACTAAGACTAAACTAAGACTATTAAGATACAAAAACAGCAGGGAGCTGGGGGTTTAGCTCAGCGACATAAGTGCCTGCCTTGCAAGCACACAGTCGTGAGTTCAATCCCTAGTACTAATAAAAAAAAAAAGATAAAAAACTGCACTCCAGGGTAAGATCATTTTTAGCATAAATTCATCTTCACCCTCTTGAGTCGTGCCTGGATTATCTGTTACCTGCATTGTCATTGACCTCGCAATCTTCCAATGACCTGGAGTCCTTCACTGATCTGGAATCTTCCACTAGCTCCTCCTATCATTGTACGCACCCATTAAATAGTGGCTGGTTTGGAGGATCTGGGTCTTTCCACATCCTGAGGCACTAACCTCCCAACCTCTCGCCATGTATTACTAAATTCATCTCTGTTCCTTATTTTGTCCTTCAGCACACCCCTCATACATGCAGTTGGGGACTTAAGCCAGATCCCCTATATTCAAATACTTATTTCTGTGTTCTTCTTCCAAGCATGAATTGAATTTTCTACTTTGTGTGTTGTGTGCCAGTGTCTCCCCAGTCAGGTGTCAATATGTCGTTCTGCCCACCCCTTCAAACTCCACCCCATCAAACCTAATAAAAGCCCAACAGCTTCTTTGTCTGCTTCAGATGGATCTTGCACTTTTCTACAGCCCTCCTGTGCCCACAATAAAGGTTTTTTTCCCTTTTCTACCTTTGTTTTTCTACCATGCCAAAAAAACTGACAAGAATTCCATAAAATGAAATTTTGCCAGTTATTTTTTATTATTTTTTCCTTCCTCCACTTATGTATCACTCACTCCTCATCCAATATGTGAAGTTATGGTATTGAGGACTGTCTAAGTGTCGTCTTTTCCTCTGTAAATCAAAGAATTACAGATCAATAACTTTCTTGTGTTGATTGGCTTATTTTGAATAAGCAACAAAAGAAAACACAATGATAGCTTTGGCTCGTGTTGAAGACACTTTTGTATTATGTATCATGAGACAAGATCTGACTGTGGTAGAAAGCAAGAAGCCATCCTCACCAACCCACCAAACTCCCCCTGGAGATCTGTACAACTTTTCTGCTGAAGAGGTCACTTCAGCAGTCACTGAGTCACAGCTTGCCTGGGTCAGTGGCTCCTGGTCTGCAGAGCTATGTTGTGTGCTGGAGAGTGTCCTGGATAAAAATCTGAGATTTCATTCTTCATGCATATATTTTTGAGAATAACTGGAAGGGGTGTGGCTGAAGCTAGAGATTGGATGGACATGGAGGATTAAAGCAAGGCAAGCCCTGAGAACAAGAGAAAATGAGGCAAACCACATAAACCAGCTGTCCCTGCTCTGAGAACACCTAGCACTCAGGCAAGCCACACAAAGTTGCAAAGCACAAGAAGGGGTTGAAATTGTCATCAAAATCCAAGTACACAGAGGAGCATAATGCAGTAATTGAGCATTTCCTTTCCTCATCAGGAGAGAGGCTCCAATGACTTCATCTCTTTCTCTTTATTTTTCCATCCTCTCATCCTCCTTCCCCCTGGGAAGATCTGTAGCTGTAGCCAAACATGCTATATGATGCCTGAACAGAGTCCCAAGGCCTGAGGAAATTGACCATTTAGCAGGTGAGGACACTTCCAGTGTGCCAACAAAAGGGAAGGAGGTGCATCAATAGCCTCAGTATTGAGTCCATTGATATCAATATTGAACCCTTTAACATCATCAGTTCTGAGCCTATATCAGATGTAAAACATGGGGAAACAAGTCCTCAAGAACCACAAATGTATATAGAAATCTTTGTTGTATCCTTTTTATTTTAAAGGGAATAAAATAAGAACAAAATGAAACAAAGCAAAACAATGAAAATAATATTGGATTTCAAAAGCAAGACAGTAGGAAACCCCAAGTACTTGGTATACTGCATATTGTTATCTGCTATATAGATGCTCAGAGTGCCAGATTTAGGTCTGCAAAGTCAAACAAAACAAGTGTTAAATTGTTTCTTTATTTCAGTCGCTCTCATGGCAGCCTGTGCTCCTCCAAATCAGCTGATTGCTTATAGGGGTGGGGGAGCTCTTCTTTCTTGACTCACATGCCTGCTGGCACATGACTTGGTATTTTCATTCTCACCCAGCCTCAGGACTACTGTTGGCACACAGACGGGAGCATCTTAGCTTCTGCTTGTTCTACTTTTGATTCCTGTATTTACTTTACTTTTGTGGATTTGTATCAGGGCATGTCTTGGTGACTGTATGCCTATTAAGACTGCACAACTTGCTAAATTTGGTTTTCTCATAGGTAATCAAAAATTGTTAAGATAATCAAACACAAATCTTTTAGGGTGGGGAGAAATTATTAGACAGGATTCCAACTGATGAATGAGAAAGTAGCTGCCTTGAACCTTTATCCAGTTCTTGTTCGTTGTTAGGAGGCCCAATGATCTCCATAGCCTTATGGGAGGCATTCCAACAAATGTTATTAAAATATACTATTGTAATATGTTTACATTTCTCATTCATTAAGGGATTACATTTTCTAGACAATAAAGTTTTTGATTTTAAGATGTTCTGATACAAAGATTTGCATATGGCTATGACAATTGGTTGTTATTGTTTTTTGTGGTGTATTGAATGTATTTATATCTGCTGATGTATGTGTCCTCCAATGTGTCAAATGAGGATTGCTTACAGTGATACACTTTTCTTTCAGATTCATACATCTACCTTCAACAAAAACTTATGCGATGTACATCCCATTAAAGGACAACAAGTTAGGCAAACATTTAAATATGTTACAAAGTGTCATTATGAGCTGGGTGTGGCGGTACATGCCTGTAATCTCAGCACCTGAGAAGCTGAGGAAGGAGGATTGTTGCAAGTTTGAGACCAGCCTGGGCCACAAAATGAGCTCAAGACCAGCCTGAACTGCATAGCAAGATCCTATCTCAAAAAGACAAAAAAAGGGCATCATGATTGTCATATTGCAATATTATGTATGGTTTTTGATCTCTAATTTCCTATGTAATATGTAACTTAACATTCTATATATTAGAATATTAGAACATCCATGGTTGTTAGAAAATAATGGTTCTATTTTATATTCTGAGGTGCTTTATATTCTAAGGTATATTTAGGTAAGATAGTAATATTAAGCTTACTGCCTTCATTACAATGTAATTTTGTTAACCTTCTCTTCTGGATGTTAACAGGTGAGGTTTGGAGACCAAAAACTAGAAAGATAGATGGACTCCAAGGACAACCAATATTTTGGGCCCACTCCTTTGAGGTCAATGAAGACCCAAACATAAGAGAACCTCAGCTACAATGTCCCCTAACTTGATAAGCCCCTTGTACTCTGACCAAGGACATTGTGGGACCAGAGAGGAAAGTGATCAATGATGTATAGTGTGCAAGAGAGGAAAATCTCTCAAACTTTTACAGAAAGCAACTTGGTCAAGGAATGTCCATGACTCTTCCAGATGGCTGACACTGACAGAAGTGCTAAAATGTGCTGTGCATGGTTCCAAGTCAATTCATTCCTGAGGAGACTTAACTGACCATTATAGAGAACAAGAGATTGATTATAATTAATAGAGGTCTCACCTTAACTTGGTCTTGAACATCCTGCAGAAATGCAAAACCACAAAATGTGTAAAACAACACCACAGTAACATGCTGGCTATAAAAGAAACTCAGATCACTAACACCTTCTGACAGTTGCCAGCTATAGTGGTATCTGACTAGTATTGTGGATTAGTAAACTGCACAAGGTTAAATTGCTGAATGCAGGCACTTAAAATTCTTGGACTGGAAATCTTTAGACTAAATTAGTAAGTTCACTTGGAACATAAAGGGCTCAAGAATGAGAAGGTCTTGTACAGAGTCGTACAATTACAGCTCTTCCAACTTCAACTGGCCACTGATCACTTGCAACTACAAAACAGAAAAGGGGGAGTTGAGGAGAGCAGCTGAAGCTGGAGATGGATTTCATCTGTAGAGATAAAGCAAGGCCAACACTTAGACCATGAGAGCCCAAGTAAAAACACAATTCCAGCTCCAATTAAAGAATATGTCCCAGTTCTGACAACATGAGATGCTCAGGCAGACCATACAAAGTTGCAAAGCAAATGCATTGATACTGTCAGCAATCTCCCAAGTGTATAAATAAATGCACTGTGATGGTAGAGTAGTTCTTTTCCTCCCATGAGGAGAGATGGCTCAATCTGACCTCAGCTTTTGTCTCCCCACCCTCTCACCATCCTTTCCCTTGGGAACATCTAGAACTGAAGCTGGACATGATATAAATGTATTTAAAATGCTCAGTATACAGTAGAATCTTAATATATATGCATGGATTAAATATGGTATATCTATTTTAAAATATCAACCAGAAACCTGTCTCTATCTCAAATTTAGGAGCCACTAGGAGAAAAATTTTTAAGGGAGCAGAAGCATAGATTATAGATAATGATTATTACTGCATCAAGGTTTATGGGCACATGATTTCTCTTTGCTCTCTGGTTCCTTTCTTCCAGAATAAGGAAGCAATAACTGTCCTGGGCCAGGAAAGAGAAGTGACTCCTTCCTTCAGGCAGCATATTGACTGTGTCCCTGACTCTGGGTCACCAGGAACACAGAGGACACAAAAACTTTCAGTAGTTAATACCTTTTGAGAATGGAATTGAATAACAGGTTTTAACATTTTTATCATTAAAAATTAATAAGTGAGGGCTGGGGTGTGGCTTAGGGGTGGAACAATTATCTGGCATGAATAAGGCCTTAGTTTTAAACCCCAGCTTTGACAAAAAACAATATAATATTTACCACATGTTTGCACATGAGGGAAAATGAATGGCTGACTAGACAGGTATTACATGTAGCTCTTTAAGAGAAGTAGGTAAAGTCTTCTGCAGAAGACACCAGAAAAATGGATACAAAGGGAACATGAAGTAATTGAAGGAAATATTGGAAAGGTAAAAAGTTGTCAAGATCAGGCATGGAAAATCAGCATGTGTGGCCTCACATGGTGACCAAGCAGCTGCTTCTCTTGCAGGTTCCCTGGGTGTCCTCTTGTCAGGTGACCACAGCACTGGTGAGGCACCTGCCTTATGAATTTCACTGCTCTCATCCAGATGTGGTATTATCAACTTTAGACATTTAGACTGGCATTTATCTTCCCAAAAGTGAGCCTGGTAAAGGAAGGTGAGGCCAGGAGGTAAAGGGATATAAACACAAGGGCCTCGACTGAATAAAATAAAGACCAGAACCTGGGGTAAACTGAGATAAGCCTCCAGAAATTAGAGCACACTGGAGTGCAAAGGACAAAGGGCTCATAAAATATGCAGACAACAAGAAGCCTGTGCACCTTCTTTCTCAGCTGGCCATCTCCTCCTTCAATATAAACCCTGGATTCAGGTGCCCCTTTGACATTCATTCTTTGGAGCTTCCCTCAAAAACAGAATATTAGTTTATCCTTTCTGATAAACCACTCTGTTCCCCCACTGCTGTTTTGTTACCTTCATTCTTCTGTCATCCTCGGGACTAGAGCCCAGGGAAAATGGTTGTATCTTTGGTGCCCAACATGGGGCTTGTCTTCTCTGTGGTGCCCAACATGGGGCTTGTCTTCTCTGTGGTGAAACTGGGGAACCACAGAGGTGACTCTCCTTGACTCTCCTTGAAAAGAGGAACAACCATCTCCATTTTGGATAAACTGGGCCCTATCTCCATGTATTGATATGTACAGAGCTGGCTAGGTTATTTCCTTGTCCCTTAAATTGGCTTTAAGCACTGTAAATTGGGCTGTTTGATGACCTGATGTGTAATCTCTAAAGCAAAGTGACAGGTCAGTGTTAGCCAACCCAGTGACTCCCCAAATATACGGTTCAGCAGGCAGGATGGAGAGCCATGCTTCACGCTGTTGGCTAGGATCAAGCCTTGAGAAACAGTCTACGACTTCCCAGGGTAAAAAGGATTATACATCAGAACTGAAGCACTGACCCCAAATGATTAGAAACCACTTCAGTTGTGTTATACAGATCACTCCCTCTGCATTTCTCAGACCTCCTACTTAGCCCAGCTCATGGCAGTCACACATTTTCCACCACTCTCACTGTTACTCATCCCTGAACCACTCCCTTCATGGAGAATTAATAAAATCAGAGAAGGGCTCTGAGTTGAGGTCTTTGTTCAGTGAACCATCATCTTAGCTGGACTTAGGACCCCTTAATGCCCCACAACTGTATATATGTCTCAGTGTATTTCTTCTCATCATGGGTTGCACTAGAAGGGGTAGATTGGAATTAACTCACTGGAATTCCAATAACTTCTCCTTGGTATTACAATTATAAACCTCCCTGGACCACAATAGGACAGGAAAGGAGTCTCTATAGAAACAGTTGGATCTCACACATGCTGTCTCTTTCCTTGTCCTTTTTACATTCTAAGAAATGGGGCACTCTTCTGGGCAGTTGAAAGCTACCAGACCAGCCATAGAGGACTGGCCTATTGTGTCAAGCCTCCAGTCCTCTATGAGGTGAGAAGTGAACTCT
>PVJX010051706.1:0-10211 GCA_004027295.1 Dolichotis patagonum | reverse complement strand
GATTCGTTCTTTATAACATTGGATTTGTCCCTTTAAAATATAGGCATTCTTGCTGTTTTTTCCCTGATATTTTCTTCCACTGCTTATTTTAGGTTAATTTGGCAAGTTATTACTTAGATACCTATTTATCTAAGTATAATGTTTTCATCTTTATTGAAAACTGGACCTAGTGCTGTTTAATTTTGAAGAAAATAATGTTGTTATCATTGGAAGCAAACAGTTAGTTTGCTGTCAACTTTTAAGAAAATGTTCTATTATTAAAATCAATAAGTTGGGACCATGCCCAGTGAACTCCAAGCAATGAGCATGGCCCAGAATCCAGCAGGAGCCCTGACCGTGCACCCAGGAGAATCCCAGCACATAGGGCAAACTTGGAACCACATTCCCCGGTGGTAAGACCATGCCCTGCATCAGAAACCACCCCAAAATGCACCAGAAGGATCACCAGGCCTAACCAGGCCATGCCCAGTGAACTCCAAGCAGCAAGCAGGCCCTGGAATCCAGCCCCATGCTCTGACCACACTCAGGCTGAATCCCAGTGCTCAGGGCAAATTTGGAACTTCCATCCCAGGGGAACATTGGACTGCAGCAGATTATTTGTGCCATTTTGATGGGAGATTAAGTGACTGCAACACTGAATCAGATCTCAGCTGGCTCCAGGCAATGTGGTGACTATGCCCATAAAACGGAGGAGTACAGCAGGTAAATAGGGCTAGTAGTAAAGCTCCCTCCAACTAACTGTAAGACCTTGGTGAGTCTGACAAGAGTGAGGGGGACCCCTTCCTACACACAGAAAACATCAGGCAGAGTGAGGAGTGTGCCAGTAAGTATCCCCCAACTTGAAGAAAATCAAAAGGGCTTATGAGACACTCAGGCACACATTAGGGACACAGTAGGGCTTCAGCTGACACAAACACTATAGACAGGGAGATTTAATAACCTGGAATAACATGAAGATAAAGTAATAGCAGGAACTAAAAGTTGAGCTACATCAATACTACTAGGCTTGTCAGCCCAGGAAGAATACAGGACTCACCCAAAAGGCCCTGCAGCAGGAATTCAGGTAACTGGCCAACCTGTTCATTGTAGGGCCCAGCAACTGGACAAACGTCAACCTTACATTAGGACTCCAAGATACACACTACCAACAGTTGACACTAGCAGGTCTGAAGGACCAAACACTAACTAGAAAGGGGAAAATGGCAAAACAAAAAAGCAAAATGCAGTCTCAAACATCTAGTCCACCTAGTACAGGAGATATTTAAATAGAGGATTCCAAAGGAATACACTGGAAATCTCTGAATAGATAACAAATGAAATTAAAAAAACAACTCCATGAGGCCATAGAGGAAGTCAAATTAGAAGTACTCTCCCATGTAAAGATAGAAATAACAACCTTAGTAAAGGAGTTTCTGAGTGCAGCTAAAGAAGAAATAAGAGAAAAAAGTACAGGAGCATGGAAAACTAATTGAAACCTTGAATGAACAATATAGAAATCAAGCAAAATTCATGAAAGAAACACAAAGAGACATCCAAGAAACAAAAAATTCTATTCAAAGCTGGAAAAACCATTTAAATGAAGCTGAAGATAGGATTTCAGACCTTGAGGACAGGATCACAATTAGTGATCATGAAAGGATAGAATTTTTAAAAATAACAAAGCAGCATGAAATGACAAGCCTGAAGTTTCAAGATGGTACCAAGAACAACAATATAAGATTAATAAGCATTAGTGAAGACGCAGGAGTCAATGCAAATGACGTAACTAAAATATTCACAGAAATAATAGGGAAAAATTTCCCAAACATGAGAAAAAATCTGATATGCAGATAAGTGAGGCATATAGAATACCAAACAGTCACAGCCAACATAAATCTACACTCATACACATAATAATTAAGATCTCAGACATACAGCATAAAAACAGAGTACTAAAAGCTGTTAGAGAAAAGACACAAGTCTCCCATCGAGAAAAGCCCATTAGAATCACAGCAGACTTTTTAGCACAAACCCTCAAGTCAAGGGGAGCTTTGAGTGAGATATTTCAAGCCCTGAAAGAAGACAACTTTCAACCCAGACTGATGTACTGAGCAAAACTTTCATTCAAATTTAACAGAGAAACAAGATATTTCCATGACAAAGAATAACTGAACAAATTCATGTCCACCAAACCAACCCTAGAAAGAGTATTGAAAAACATACTAGACAGAGATAAAAATGACCACAATACCCAGAACAACAACAGAAAGAAACCACCAGGTAGGACAAGCAATTAAATAAGGGGGGAAATCAGAAAGCAAACAATCGGAACATAACATGGCAAAATTGAACCATTACATATCAGTGATATCCATAAATGTAAATGGCCTCAATTCAACTATCAAAAGAAATAGGTGGACAGAATGGATCAAGAAACAGGATCCTACAATATCCTATATACAAGAAACACATCTACCCAAAAGGAAACTCATAGATTAAAAGTCAAAGGATGGAAAACTATTCCATGCAACAGGAACCTAGAAAACAGCAGGGGTAAATCCTCTATTTTCAGACCATGTGAACTTCAAACCTAAAATGAATAAAAGAGACAAAGAAGGTCACTACATACTTGTAAGTGGAAAAATTCAAGACGAAGAACTAACAATTATCAATATATATGCACCAAACACAGGAAGAGCCTACTATATAAGACAGATAATAATGGCCATGAAAAAACAAATATGTAGGAACACAATTATAACAGGGACCATTAACAGCCCATTGTCACAAAGAGATAGATCAACTAGACTAAAAGTCAGCAAAGAAATAATAGAACTGAATCATACCTGTGAACAAATGGACTTAGTAGATGTTTACAGAGTGTTCCACCCAGCCATATCAGAATATACATTCTTCTCAGCTGAACATGGGACATTCTCCAAAATAGACCATATATTATCCCATAAAACATTCTTAAGTAAACACAAAGGTATTGAAATTATCCCATGCATACTATCTGACAATAGTGCATTGAAACTGGAAATTAATGGCAAAAGAAATTGCAAAACCTGCATGCATACATGGAAATTAAACAACAATCTTTTAAACAACCAGTGGGCTACTGATGAAATTAAGGGAGAAATAAAGAAATACCTATAATTTAATGAAAATGCAGAAACAACATACTGTAATCTGTGGGATGCAATGAAAGCGGTCTTAAGAGGGAAATATATAGCAATAAATTGTCATATCAAGTAAACAGAATGAGCACAAATAAACAAGTTAAGGCTTCATATCAAGCTTCTAGAAAAAGTTAAATCTAAAGCTCATAGAAGAGAGGAAGTTGTAAAGATTAGAGCAAAAATCATTTCAATTGAAACTAAAAAAACAATACAAAGAATTAATGAACCAAAAAGCCAGTTTTTTGAGAGAATAAACAAAATTGACAAACCTCTAGCTAACCTTATAAAGAAAAAAAAAGAAAAAACCCAATTCTCACAATAAGGACTGAAAAGAGGGAAATTACTACAGATCCCATGGAAATTCAAAAGATCATGAATACCTACTTTGAAAATCTCTATTCACATAGACTGGAAAACACAGAGAAAATGGACAGATTTCTAGAAACATATAAACTACCAAAGCTTAACCAAGAAGATAGAGCAATTTTGGATAACCCAGTATCAGCTATTGAAATTGAAAACGTAATAAAAAACTTAACAACAAAGAAAAGCCCAGGTCCTGATGGATTCACAGCTGAATTCTATAAGAAATTTAGAGAAGACTTGATGCCAATACTCCTTAAACTCTTCAATGAGATTGAAAAGGAAGCAATCCTCCTTAAATCATTCCTGGAGCCAAGTGTTACTCTGACACCAAAACCAGAGAAAGACCCAACACAAAAGGAGAACTATAGGCCAATCTCACTAATGAACATTGATGCAAAGATTCCCAATAAAATGTTGGCATATAGAATGCAACAAATCATCCAGAAGATTATACATCATGACCAAATGTGGTTCATTCCAGGAATGCAGGGATGGTTTAACATATGCAAATCAATAAATGTAATACACCACATCAACAGAGCCCAAAACAAAAGTCACATGGTTATTTCAATGGATGCAGAAAAAGCTTTTGATAAAATCCAACACATGTTCATGATAAAAACCCTTCAGAAACTTGGAACACACTGTGTCTACCTCAACCTTATAAAGGCCATCTATGACAAATCAACAGCCAATATTATACTAAATGGACAAAAACTGAAAGTTTTCACTTTAAAATCAGGAAAAAGGCAAGAATCGTCACTATCACCACTCCTTTTCTATATAGTTCTGGAAACACTAGCCACATCAATCAGACAAAAGAGAGGCGTAAAAGGATAAAGATAGGAAAGGATGAAATTAAATTATCACTATTTGCAGATGACATGATACTCTGTATAGAAGACCACAAAAACTCCATTAAAGGACTACTAGAGGTAATAAAAAAGTTCAGCAGTGTAGCTGGATACAAAGTTAATGCTCAAAAATCAATACCATTCCTGTAAACAAACAAGAAACTCACTGAGAGAGAAATTATGGAAATATCACCCTTCACAATAACATCTAAAAAAATGAAATACTTAGGAATCAACTTAACTAAGAATGTGAAAGAACTACATGCTGAAAATGATACTATGCTTAAAAAGGATTTTGAAGAGAATATTAGAAAATGGAAGGATATTCCTTGCTCTTGGCTAGGAAGCGCCAATGTTGTGAAAATGGCCATACTCCCAAAACTGTTATACAGATTTAATGCAATCCCAATCAAATTACTATTGATGTACCTCACAGATCTAGAGAAAACATTCCTAAAATTCATTTGCAACCAGAATAAACCTAGAATACCAAAGGCAATGAGGCATCTCAATTCCTGACTTGAAACTGTACTATAAAACCACAGGGACAAAATCAGCATAGTACTGGCAAAGAAATAGATCTGAGGATCAATGGAACAGAAGATGAAAGTATAAGTACAAAGATACTCAGCCACCTGATATTTGAAAAAAGGGCTAAACATATTCACTGGAGGAAGGATAGCCTCTTTAATAAATGGTGTTGGAAAAATTGGCACTCCACATTCAGAAGACTGAAACTAGCTCCATGCCTATCACCATGCACAAAATTAAAGTCTAAGTGTATCAAAGACCTAAACATTAGAACAGAAACACTAAATCTACTGGAATACAAGGTAGGTAGACATCTTGGAGACATAGGGTTAGGCAGAGAAGTCATGAATAAAATGCAAACTGTACAGAAAACATTTTAGAGAATCACCAACTGGGATCTCATATTATTGAAAAGTTTCTACACTTCAAAAGAAATCACCAAAAGAGTGAAAAGAAAACCCACAGAATGGGAAAGAATTTTAGCCAGCAACCCCTCAGACAAAGGATTTATATCAAGAACATATAAAGAATTGAAAAGCATCAACCCCCTCGCAAATTCAAAGACCCTCTCCAAAAAGGGGCACCAGAAATGAAAACACAGTTCTCAGATGAAGATATACAAATGGCAAATAAATACATGAAAAAAAGTTCACTATCAATGGTTATTCAAGAAATGCAATTTAAAACAACATTGAGATATCATCTCACTCCAGAAAGAATAGCTGCCTTCAAGAAATCAACTGATAACAAATGTTGGTGAGACTGTGGAGAAAAAGGAACACTGCTCCACTGTTAGTGGGAGTGTAGACTGATGCAATCACTATGATAATCAGTATGAAGAATTCTCAGAAGACTAGGATTGGAAGCTCCATTCAACCCAGCTATTCTTCTCCTGGGTATTTTCCCAGAAAAACTGAAAAAGCCATGTCACAGTGATATATGTCCATCAATCTTTATAGCAGCAAAATTCGTAATACCTAAATCCTGGAAACAACCAAGATGCCCATCAACCTCAGAGTGGATGAAAAAGATGTGGTATTTTTATACAATGGAATATTACTCAGCTATAAAAAGGATGGTTTTGAGGCCTTCATAAGTAAATGGAGACAACTTGAGACTGTCCTCATTAGTGAAATAAATAAGAATCACATTTATAAATATCACATTGTGTCTGTAGTGTAAAAAGTATTAAGAAATGTAGGAGTAATAAAATCCAAAATGTGTAATTGCTTCTGTAAAAAAGAGAAGAAAAGAAAATGCTCTAAGTGCTCTCAATATAATTGCATGTACTTTTAAGTGTGTAAGACTGATGACCATATTACTAAGTTTATGTTAGATCATTGAGCAGAACTCTTTGCAGTATCACTGTTTGAATATCTACTTTGTATGCTTTAATTTTGTAACTTGAACAACTATTTCCAAGGTGACAGTATGTAATTTATCAAGTAGTGATTTCTTACTGGTTTTTTTTTCTTTTTTCCTTTGGAATTCTGTATTGTTGCTACCTTTTTTTCTGTTTTTTTCTCTTTAAATAAAATTTTTTAAAAAATCAATAAGCTGTTACAAAATTATCACTTCCATTATTTCTATAGTACAAATATTTTTGCTAACTTTTGCAGCAATTTGCTTTAGAAATACTTAGGTAATACAGGAAATGAAAACCAACCTTCTGAATTTTTATGCACTGTGAGATGTTTGACTTTCCAATAAAGAGCATTGTTGTTCTATTTTTAATCAAACATAAATATGACATTTGTAAGGTAAAATTTCTTTCTCAAGGTCATCTAACCAATCAAGTTATTAACCTTGATTTAAAGTAAGGTCCATTAGAAGTCAACATGGTTCTCTCTTCCATCCAGAAATAATGTGCCCTTTCTATGAGATTTGAGTTACAATCAAAAGGAAGACAACTCGAGCTTAGTTAAGCAAATATAGGGAATTTTCTGAGAGATACTGTGTGTTTTACAACCCTAGGCATTCAGATGACAAACTGGACCTCTGGCTTGAGTGCTCAAAGAATGAATCTTGGCCAATATTGCTAATGTTTATCTCTCAATTTAGGTCATAATTTACTATTATTTTCATGTTTTGACAATTTGGCAAGCTTTCCAAATATGATTTTGTGCATAGATACAATAAAAGTTAAAATATAAAAACTTAGAAAAAAATCAGTGCAATCCATTTATACCTAATCTACATACAATTAAAACGTTAAAAATTTTCCAAAGACACTAATATAAAATAGGTGCCATATACAGACTTTTGTATATACATGCCCCATTTCTTTTAACTTTCCAATATTTGATAATTTGTACATTATAATTGCGTGCTCTTTTCATTATTTTTAATACATTACTAACCATAGGAATGCATTTTGCAACCTTCTAATATTAGAAAATGTCATTAACAAATACTTATTTTCTGAATCTTTGATGAATGCTGTTTGAAAAATATTCTATAACTAAGGTGTGTAAAAATATAGGTATTCGTGTTTCTTTCTAAATCTTTGTTCTTAGTCATCATTCAAACTTTGCAGTTTTTTGCCTTATTTCTGACTTTAATTTTTGTTTGCTGACTTATTGAAAAGATTAATAATTCTAAAGTACCTGACACATAACCTCAATATGTTTTAAATGCCTTTTATGTTTGCTTATGTCTTTACTTAACAGGAAAGAAACTTTCTAATGTGTATTAACATATGGAACAGAGTTATATTTTAATTTTAATCAATATTCAATCATTATGCTGATTTACTTCACATAATAATGTTCATCTGCCCAATAAACCTATGACCAGAGTGGAATGTGAGTTTACAGCATTTATTATAACAAGGAACTCAAAATATAAGTAAGCTGACAATAATTATTCTTTGCAATAACAAGAAACCAAAATACAAAAGCAATATGATGTTTCCAATCTCCTCTGCAAGGAAAATTGTTAAATGGTGTTCATGAATTTCAAATTTATGACAATAGTCAACACCAATTGGTCACTAAATCTCAAACAGTGAATGGTTAGTTGGATACATTTTTCTCAAAGACACATTTTGGACTCCACAATGTATACAGAATCACAGGGAAATCTCTCTCTTATATAGTTTGTTTTGCAGAAAATCTTTATTTCTACCTTCTCTGAGGCTTTGGGGATTAGGTCTCATTTTAAAATCCAAATCAGTGAGCAACTCTGAAAGGCAGGATGCCAGTACTTCTTCATATACCTGAAGGAGACTGAACTAAATGGGTGAGTCTCTCTCAGGATTTCTCTTTCCAGTTTACCTTTGATAATCTTCAAAAAGTTCAGATGCTTACTCTAAACTTATCTGAGGGACCTCTTGGGACCCCAAGATTTCTCTGGAAACTGTTTTCTTTAAGATATTTAATATTTCTTTTTTCACAACACAAATAACACCAGCACATTTTTTTTTCTTCTCAAGCAAGTTCTGTTGCACTTTGCTTTTCAGATAGGTTTTGGAGGGGTGAGAAAACATTTTAGCAGAAAGAAACTGGTGACAGTGTGTGAATTTTTAAGTACAGTAATTTAATTAATATGCTCTGAAAAACAAGCTACGGCTTAGAAAAAGAATACTATAATTGGATTCAGATCATTATATTTCTATTTATAATAGGAAAAATGGAAGTAAGAATATTCTATATTGTCCCATGAAACTATTTTATTCTTGAACTTTAAATGTATTCCATAGTTACATGATTCCAGGTATGGGCATCTTTTTGAGTAGGTAATTATGACTCCTGAAGAAACATCTGAACACATAAGATAATGAATTTTGATTTTCAATTCATAATTGATATTCATTTCTCTTCCGATAAAAACTGCCAGACTATTTTGACCTATTCTGTCTTTATCAGTTGCCTAGGATATAATAAATTCACAATTTAATATACATATACTATCATGATTCTATTTCCTATATTCTAAAATTAGCGTACATTTATCATCTAGTGTGCATGTATGTAGCTCTATTTGCATAATAAAATAACACAGTACTGGCCACTTAAATCAACTATGAGCACTTTATTTAGTCCATAGTTCTGTGAGGTGAGGCTACTGGTGCACTGACCTGGATAAGTCTACTGGCATGTTCCATACAGTGTTTGGTGGGTTGGTGGGTAGGCTGGCGAGTGGGAGATTTAATTAGCCTTCATTTTTATGCTTAGTGCTGGAAAGATGATGAGGGGAATGTCATTTCTTTTTCATTCTTTCTGTTTTTCTTATGGATTTGACTTTCTAGATGTTAGCTCCTTTTCTTCTTTTATAGTTCAGAGTACACTGAAGAAAAATATTCAAAATAAAGGAGTTATGCACAAGGTATATACACTTCCACTGAGCCCTGAATGTGAAGAAGCATGAGGTGAGTTCCAGCTCACTTGTGTTCCCTCAGAGAGAGCTCTGGACCATCGCCCCTAGTGGCTAAGACCCCGCCCAATTTTCTGAACAACTGTAGGAGGCACCAGAGATCCCACAGGCCTGACTAGGCCAAGCCTAGCCACCTCCATTGAGCGCTGGAGGAGGAGAGCATGCAAGGTGAATTCCAGCACACTTGCACTCAAGGAAAGCTTTGGACCATTGCTCCCAGCAGTTAAGATCCCACCCAGCATCCTAGACCACCAGAAGACACACAGGAGGTCCCTGAGGGCCTAACTGGGCCATGCTCAGCAATCTCCAATCAGTACTGAGGAGCAGTAGGCTTGCAAGGTCATTTCCAGCATTTCCATGGGAAGCTTTGGAAGATCCCTTGAAACCTGGAAATATAGGAAAATGACAAAACCAAACACCAAAATGCAATCTCAAGCTTCCAACTCATCCTAAGCAAGCTTAAGAGCCATGTACATAGAAGAAAATATAAGCCATGCACCTGAAATGCCTGAAATGATATCAACTTAAATAAAGAAACAACTCTGGGAATCTATAAAAGAACTCAAATCAGAAATAATTTCCCAGGTAAAAGAAGAAATGATAAATGTAATGAAAGAAATGCTAAAAACATCTAAAGAACATATAGTTAAAAAATTAGAGGAACAAAGCAAACAGATAGAATCCCTGAGTGAACAATATAAGAAACAAAAAGAATGAATGAAGCAGATTCAAAGAGATATACAGGAAACCAAAAATTCCATTGAAAGTTGGCAAAACCACCTCAGTGAAAGTGAAGATGGAATTTCAGACCTTGAAGACAAGATTGCAGCTAATGAAGAGGAAAGGAAAGGAAAGACCTTTTTAAAATAACAAGGAATCAGGAAACAGCAATTCAAGAGCAGAGAGATGATGCAAAGAAAAACAG
>PVJX010051705.1:0-10208 GCA_004027295.1 Dolichotis patagonum | reverse complement strand
CTTCAGTTGTTCTTTGTCATGGAAGTATCTTGCTTCTCCATTAATTTTGTTTTTTTATGTTTAATTTTTTATGTTTAATTTTATTTAAAGTGGAAAAAAACAGAAAATAGGGTAGCAACAATGCAGAATTCCAAAGGAAAAAAAGAAAATAACAAAAAAAAAACACTAAGAAATCACTATTTGATAAATTACATACTATCATCTTGGAAATAGTTGTTCAAGTTACAAAATTAAAACATACATTCTCTTAAGCGAAATAAACCAAACTCACAAGGGTAAATACCATATAGTCTCCCTAGTATGAGATTTGATAACAGTATATAAGACTTTATGGTAAGCATGAGTCCCCATCTCATAGCTTTGAAATCTTTCAAAGTTTTCAATCATCAGTTGGAATGGTTTTATCCTGTTTTGTTTGACTATATCATACATGATGATATGAACAGCTGTTTTGAAGAAAATAAAACATTATGACAGCTATTGCTGATTTAATATCATCCTTCTTAGAAGTCCTACCATGCTTTTTTTGTTCTACTACCATTGGTTCTATCTATCACATTGTGTCTTATTGGAATTTGAATATGTGTGATAGTTCAAAAAAATTTTTTTTTATCAAAAATGAGATATTATAGTACCCATTGATCATTTTCTGTTATTCGGTTCAGAAAGCCCTGTAATTCTTTCACTCTATGCATGTCTTTATACTATTGTGTTATGTTTGATATTATTGTAATTGAAACTATGCTCAACTATAGCAGAGTAAGAGATATGGTGTTAGCTACTGTTGATGTCCAGTTGACTTAATGTAAAGTACTGTGTAGCCTATGTTGTCCTGTTCTGATCTGCTCTGTACTGTCCCCTTTTGTTTTATTCTCTTTCAAAAAAAAGATATAAAAGGGCAAGAGGACAGGAATGCTGGTAAAATACAAATGGAGCCCCTTCACTGAAGCTGTGGGTTCAGAACACACACAGTCATTAGGAGTAAACAACAACAACAACAACAACAACAACAACAAAAAACTACAAAGTACACCTTCAAACAGTGAGACTGTAAACAGTTCTGCTCAATGATCTAACAAAAACTTAGTAATATGGTCATCTATCTTACACACTTAAACCTACATGCAGTTATGTCCTTTAGAGCACTTTCTTTTCCTCTCTTTTTTACAGTAACCATTACAAATTTTGGGTTTTATTACTCCTACATTTCTTATTACTTTTTACACTAGAGACACAATGTGATATTTATAAATATGATTCTTATTTATTTCACTAATGAGGATAGTCTCAAGTTGACTCCATTTCCCTATGAAGGCCTCAAGATCATCCTTCTTCATAGCTGAGTAATATTCCATTGTATAAAAATACCATATCTTTTTCATACATTTTGTGGTTGATGGGCATCTTGGTTGTTTCCAAGATTTAGCTATTACAAATTGTGCTGCTATGAACATGAGTTCACATATATCACTGTGATATGACCTTTTCAGTTTTTCTGGGAAAATACCCAGGAGAGGAATAGCTGGGTTGAATGGAGCTCCAGTCCTAGTCTTCTGAGAATTCTCCATATTGATTTCCACCAGTCTACACTCCCACCAACAGTGGAGCAGTGTTCCTTTTCCCCGCACACTTGCCAACATTTGTTATCAGTTGATTTCTTGATGGCAGCTATTCTTTCTGAAGTGAGATGATATCTAAATGTTCTAATTTACATTTCTTGAATGATCAGTGATGGTGAAAATTTCTTCATGTATTTATTTGCCATTTGTATATCTTCATCTGAGAACTATGTGTTCATCTCAGATGCCCATTTTTGGAGAGGGTCTTTGAATTTGGGGGGGGGGTTGAGGTTTTCCAATTCTTTATATGTTCTGCATATAAGTCCTTTGTCTGAGAGGTTGCTGGCTAAAATTCTTTCCCATTCTGTGGGTTTTCTTTTCACTCTGTTGGTGATTTCTCTTCAAGTGCAGAAACTTTTCAATAATATGAGATCCCAGTTGTTGATTCTCTGAAGTGTTTCCTATGTAGTTTGCATTTTGTTCACGAATTCTCTGCCTACCCCTATATCTTCAAGATTTCTGTCTACTTTTCTTCCAGGAGATTTAGTGTTTCTGTTTTAATATTTAGATCCATTTTGACTTTAGTGTATGGTGATAGGCATGGGTCTAGTTTTAGTTTTCAGCATATGGAAAGCCAGTTTTTCCAGCACCATTTGTTAAAGGGTCTATCTTTCTCCCAGTCAACATGTTTGGCCCTTTTGTCAAATACCAGTTGGTTGAATGTCTTTGTACTTATACTTGCATCTTCTACTCTATTCCCTTGATCCTCAGGTCTATTTCTTTGCCAATACCATGCTGATTTTATCACTGTGGCTTTGTAGTATAGTTTCAAGTCAGGAATTGAGATGCCCCCTGCCTTGCCTTTATTGCCCAGAATTGCCTTTGCTATTCTAGGTTTCTTCTGTTTCCAAATGAACTGTAAGAGTGTTTTCTCTAGATCTGTGAGGTATGTCAATGGTATTTTGATTGGGATTGCATTAAATTTGTATAACAGATTTGAGAATATGGCCATTTTCCCAATGTTGGTTCTTCCTAGCCAAGAGCAAGGAATAGCCTTTCATTTTCTAATATCTTCTTCAATCTCCTTTTTTAGCATAGTATAATTTTCAGCATATAGGTCTTTTACATTCTTAGTTAGGTTAGTTCCTACATATTTCATTTTTTTAGATGTTATTGTGAAGGGCGATATTTCCATAATTTCTCTCTCAGTGAGTTTCTTGTTTGTGTACAGGAATGCTATTGATTTTTGAGCATTGACTTTGTATCCAGCTATACTGCTGAATTTGTTTATTACCTCTAGTAGTCTTTTTCTCCATTAGTTCTGAAAGATAGTTTTGCAAGGTATCAGTCAGAATTGGAAGTTGTGTTATTTCAGGACTTGAAATACTTTACTCCAAACTCTTCTTGACTTGGTGTTTCTTTCCTTTAACAGCTTTTAACATTCTTTTCTTTTCCTGAATTTCTAGGATCTTGATTATTATATGTGTGTGTGCAGATTTATTTTGATTATGCTTAACTAGAGTTCTATATTCCTTGCTTATCTGCATGTCATATCCTTTTCCCATGCTTGGAAAGTTTTCTGCTACTACTTCTGTAAATAGAATGTTTATGTCATTAGTGTTGAGCCCTGCTTTTTCACTGACACCTATAGTTCTTAAATTATTTTTTCTTTGCATCATCTTACAGTCATTGACTTGTTTTTTAAATTTTATTTTAAAGGAGGAAAAATGAAACAACAAAACAGAACAGAATGGGACATAAGAAAGCATAAATTTCAAAGCTAGACAACCAGAGATCTTCACTATCTGTCATATTGTCTCTTGTTTTCTTCCAAATGGTTGTCCATATCTTTGCATATGGAGAGCTCATACTAAATAACATAGCCAATCTTTTCACAAGATGTGTAGTTAACTGGCTCCCATTTGCTAAGGCGGGGGGGGGAATATGGGACAGGGGACAGGATGACTTGAGATGTTTGATTTTAAGGCCATGTGCCAGCAAACTCACAGCCACCACCAAGAGAGGGGAGGAGTTTCTTGTTCTCCCAGCACCCTGAGTCAACCACACAGTGCAGGTCTCCGACGTGCCAGCATCTCTGTCCTGCAGACCTCCAAAAGTCTGCCACACTCACCTGCTATTTCTTTCTGATCAATTGGCCATTAGATTTCCAAAGTTCTGAAATGGCCAACAGACCACAGAAAGAATTCTCTTAGGCTCATGTTTGAAACCAGCAGCTATAGCAATCTGCTGGCCTTGCTTGACTTGTTATTTCCTGTTTCCTTGTTATTTTAAAGAGATCTTTCCTTTCATGGTCACTAGCAGCAAACCTGCTTCAAGGTCTTCAAGGTCTGAAGGTTTATCTTCAGTTTCTTTCAAGCAGTTTTGCTAGCTTTCAATGGAGTTTTTACTTTCCTGGATATCTCTTTAAATCTATTTCATGCATTCTAAATCTTTCTTATAATGTTCATTCATGGTTTCCTTCATTTTCCTTTGTTCTTTTTTTAAATCTATATCTTCTTCAGAGATGCTCAGCAGTTCTTTTACTATGTTTCGCATTTCTTCTTCTGTGTAAAATAGTATTTCTGTTCTAATTACTTTTATAGCCTCATGAAGTTGTTTCTTTACTTCAATTGCTATCACTTCAGAAACTTTAGGTATGAAACTCCCAATCTCTTTAGTGTTTACATCTGGATTTTCTTTGCAGGAGTTGGAGGCCAGGGATTTCCTTTTGCTTGTTACTATTGACCTTTTCCTGGGTTCTTCTGGACAAGCAGGTAGTGGATTCCAGGCACTTCCTGGGTTGGCTACACTTTCTCTGAAGCATGACTGGCTGGTTCTCTTGGTCAGTGCTGGCTATGAGTATGTGATGGTAGCCACTGGGTTTGCTGGTGTAGGGCTGGCTGTTACTTTTCCCAGCCTGGGCTATTTACCACAGAGTAGCATCCCAGATGGCTGCTGGTGTGCACATGGTGGGAGGGCTGGCTGCTTTCTCCCAGACTGAGCTAGATATGTCAGGAAGCATCCCTGATGGTGGCTGGTATGTGCCACGATGCTTGCTTTTGTGCAGTATGTTTTTCAGGAAGATGTGCATGAAGATTTGTTATCTGTATGTTTCTTGTCAACCAACACCACAGTTGTGCAACTTTTAAGTGTTGGAATGATTATATATTAGAAAAAACAAAGTGGTCATTTTATATCAGTATATCCTCAGATGGAGTGGCTCTCATGCCTTGACAGTTTTCTGGTTTCACTATTCAGGTCACTTCTGGTTATGTGTCTGCACACTGTGTCATCCACAGAGAAATATTACTAACTGAAAAAATGTCACTTGATCTTAACAATATTTTGCAGGATGTAACTGAAATTATCAACCATACTAAAGTTCATGGGTTTTCTGCAGGGACAACAACCAAAAGAAGATTACAGAGTACACTGGACATAAGCAACACACTTGGTCATTGTTGTCTCCCATCATCCTCAGAGAGGAGCATCTCACTGTAGGGAAACAAGCTCATGGTTTCCACTAATTTAGCATTTTGGTGACTTGCATATTTATTTCATTGTATATTACAAACATAATAAAAAGTGTATAATAAATATAATACAACCAAATCATTCCAAATCCACCCCTGCCCACTGGTCTGTGGGAAAAATTGTCTTCTGTCAAACCATTCCCTGGTGCCAAAAATGGTTGAGAAATGTTGTTTTAGGACATCTAACATGTTTGGAACACCTTTATTTCTCTGACTTTTTGCATGGTGATGATAACTGATCTTACTGACTCCTGAGGGCTGCTTTTACTTTTAAAACTAGATTATCTGAATCACAAATATGTATGGGAGGAAAACATAAAACCTGGAAAGGAAAAAGTTGAGGAAGAAGAGGTGGTGAGGGAGGAGCAGAAAACACCCATCATTCTTTAGATGTAAATGTCCTCTGAAAACTTCAGTGTTTAAAAGGTGATTGGATCATGGGTGTGCATGGAACTAATCCACTGATGAGTTCATAGTTGAGTTGCTGTTAGGAGGTTGTGTCTGGTCAGGAATGGATCACCATTCCTGGTGATCCATGGTGTGATATGGAAGGGTGTCTCTCCCTCCCTGGTTCATCCCTTTTCTCTTTGTCTCAGCTTCCTGTCCACCATGAACTAAGTATTTCTTCCATGAGTATTATTCTCTTTCATCCTGTTCCTACCTGGAGTCAGCCAACCATGAACCAGAAAAGTAAGCCAAGCTAAATGTCTCCTTCTTAAATTGTTGAAGTTGTATATTTTGTCTTGGAAAATAAGAAAAACTGCACTGAATTTGGAAACAGTTCTGAAGGTTCCACATATAGTTGAACAGACTCTGACAATGGAATTTTTTTCACACCACTGGGACATTATTCAAGTCAAAGAGCTGGTATTTTTTTTACCATTTCTCTGTTTCTACATTTTCACAATGGCAGCAATCAGAGGGCAAATAAAAGTTAGCTCATGTTCAAGGGCAGATATTGTTTTAATTGCAGCCTCAATTAGATGCAGATCACTTTCCATTGGTTTGTTCTGTCTTCAGGTAGGAGACAGTGGATCCCAAACTACAAAGATGGAAAACTATTTTCTCCTCTTCATTTTTTCTTTTACTATTTTGAAATCTAACACAACTGACTTCTTTAACATTTTCCACAAAATATTAGCAAAATATGGAATCATAGATCCATGATTATCATACTATAAAGTTCAAGTGCAAGATCAACTCAAAATTAGATCTTCAGCAAGGTTTTACAGGTGTGGAGCCTCCTGTTTTTTATCCCAGAATTCCTGGTAAGCTGAGTCACAAAAGTAAGAGGGGATTAAATAAACACATAAATAAATAAATAAAAGAAAAGGCAAAAATTTGAGCTGGGTGTGGTGGTGTCCTCCTGTAATCCCAGCACTTGGGAGGCTGAGGCAGATAGATCACTGCAAGTTCAAGACCAGCATGGGCTACAAAGTGAGCCCAAGGACAGCCTGAACCACATAGTGAGACCATGGCTCAAAAAGACAGAAAACAAACAAACAAACAAACAAACAAAACCAAACCAAACCAAAACAAACAAACAAAAAAAAACTTGTAAGTTTGAGCTCAGCCTGGGTAACTTCAAGAGACAGTCACAAAATAAAACATTTTAAATGCTTGGTGATATACCTTAGTGTAAAGACCTGATTTTAATTCCAAAATGTTTTCAAAAGCTTCAAGTTATCTGTATGTGAGTTTAGCTCTTCATTTTGTCTAGTTTATGGCAAACCCTCTTGTTGCTCTAGTCTTTTAAATCCATGTACATTTTTTCTCCTATGCTGTTAAGAAAACATTTCTATAAAGGTAGCAAGATAGTATATTAATGGAAGATGCTGGTGTCTTCATGTGATCTTACCTTGGATTTGCCAGAGAGTGAAAAGGAGGAGATATATTTCAGATATTTACAAAACAGAAATCCCAGGAAGTGCTAGATGACTGGGCTCAGTTTTATATAATGGGGTAAAGATTTAAGAGGAAGCCAACACAAATGCAAGAAAAGGTTAGGAGCCATAAAAAGACTTAGTATTCTGAGTTCTTTAAATTCCCTGATAGTGTGCTGGTTAGAACACTTATTGGCTTTTGAATCAAAATAAGAAATCTTCAATGGCTACCATAGTGTCTCATTTTCTTCAGTGTAGTTGTTCACACTATCACACATACTAAAATTCTTGTAAACCCTTTAGGTGAAGTTCTAGGCATATATAAGCCTATACATGTACATCTATTTTTTCTGTGTTAGTGGGAAAAACAAAATAAGATATAAATAACTATATCTAAGAACCCAAAACAATAACAGTGTAGCCTTTTAAAATAAGGTGGTTGGAACATAACAATTTTTGTTGTTTTGCATAGTTATCTTTATAAGTCTTATTTAAATTACCAGATATATTCATGCAAAATTGATCTAATTCTACGCATGTTAACTGTTTTGTTCCAAGAACTAATAAGATTAGTAGTACAATCATTTTAGTAATATTAAGTGTATATATACAAATTTATGTCTTATTTCATTTCTTTTTCTTCTTTTCTCTTTTTCCCTGTCTTGAGTTATTTTTTCCTCTTTGAGCAGTTTCTTACCCTTTCACAATATTTACTGAAGCTTTTGTATCCTATTTACTTCTTGAGTTTCATTTATTTTACTTACAAGTATGGTCTCAAGTCCCATCCATTTACTTATCAGAGCCTCAATATGGTCTTTCTTTATAGCTGAGTAGTATTCCATTGTATAAAAATACCACAACTTTTTTTATCCATTACTGAGTTGATGGGCATTTGGGTTGTTTCCAAGATTTAGCTATCATAAATTGCGCTGCTATAAACATAGGTGCACATAGATCACTGTGGTATAATGTTTTCAGTTCTTTTGGGACTATGCCCAGAAGTGGAGTAACTGGGTCAAATGGGACTTCCAGTTCCAGGTTTTTGAGGAACCTGCACACTGATTTCCACAGTGGATGCACCAGTCTATACTCCCACCAACAGTGCAAAAGTGTTCCTTTTCCCCCATATGCTCTTCAGCATTTGTTATTGGTGGTTTTCTTGATCCTGATCATCCTTTCTGGAGTAAGATGGAATTTCAGCGTTGTTTTAATTTGCATTTCTCTAAAGACATGATGCTGAACATTTTTTGATGTATGTATTTGCCATTTGTATTTCTTCAGCTGAGATGTGTGTATTCATCTCAGATGCCCATGTTTGGGTTGGGTCTTTGAATTTCAGGGGTCTGATTTTTAAAAAATTCTTTATATGTTCAGTATAGAACTGTCTGAGGGACAGTTGACTAAGATTATTTTTCCAGTTCTTGGGTTTTCTTTTCACTCTGTTGGAGATTTCTTTTGGCATGCAAAACCTTTTTAATATGCTGAGATTCCAGTTATTGATTCTGTGAAGTTTTTCATGTGTGGTTTGATTTTTGTTCATGGATTCTCTACCTACCCCAATATCTTCAATATTTCTACCTACTTTTCTTCCAGGAGATTTAGTGTTTCCATTTTAACATTTAGATTTTTGATCCATCTTGGCTTTAGTTAAGTGCATGAAGATAGGCATGGGTCTATTTTTAATTTTCAGCATATAGAGAGCCAGTTTTCCCAGCACTACTTGTTAAAGAGGCTATTGTTCTTTCAGTGAGTGTGTTTGGCCCCTTTATCAAAGATAAGGTAGCTGAGTGTGTTTGTAGTTGTGATTGTATCTTCTAATCTATTCCATTGATTTTCTGGTCTGTTTCTCTTTGCCAATACCACGTTGATTTATTACGTAGCTTTGTAGTATAACTTCAAGTCAGGGATTGTGATGCCTCCTGCCTTGCCTTTTTTGCCCAGAATTGCCTTGGCTATTCTAGGTCTCTTCTGGTTCCAGATGAATTTGAAGAATGATTTCTCTGGATCTGTGAGATATGATAATGTTATTTTGATGGCATTGCATTAAATCTATAATAATTTTGATAGAATGACCATTTTCATAATGTTTGTTCTATCCATGAGCGAGGAATGTCATTATATTTTCTGAGATCCTCTTTGAGTGTGTTTGTAGTTGTAGTTGTATCTTCTAATCTATTCCTTTGATCTTCAGGTGTATTTTTATCTCAGTACCATGCTGATTTTATTACAGTAGTTTGTAGTATGACTTCAAGTTAGGAATTGTGATGCCTCCTGCCTTGCCTTTGTTGCCTAGAATTGCCTTTGCTATTGTAGGTTTTTTCAGGTTCCAGATGATTTTGAAGAATGATCTCTCTGGAGCTGTGAGGTATGGTAATGATATTTTGATTGGAATTGCTTTAAATCTGTATAATAATTTTGGTAGAATGACCATTTTCACAATGTTTGTTCTTCCTGTCCATGGATAAGGAATGTCTTCCCATTTTCTGAGATCCTCTTTGATTTCTTTTTTCAGAGTACTGTAATTTTCACTCCTTTGTTACATAGGAATGCAGGGATGGTTCAACATATGGAAATCAATAATTGTAATAACATCATGTCAATAGAGCCAAAGATAAGAATCACATGATAATCTTAATATATGCAGAAAAAGCTTTTGATAAAGCCTAACACTCATTCATGATAAGAACACTATGGAAAGTTGGAATAGATGCACTTTATCTCAACCTGATAAAAGCCATCTATGACAAACCAACATCCAGCATCAGATTAAATGATCAGAAACTGAAAGCTTTCCCTTTAAAATCAGAAACAAGACAAGATTGTACAGTCCCACCACTGCTATTCAATATAGTGCTAGAAATATATAGCCAGACCAATTAGACAAGAAATAGAAATAAAAGGAATGAAGATAGAAAAGGAAGGAGTTAAACGATCATTATTTGCAGATGACATGATACTCTATATAGAAGACCCCCCCAAACTCCATTGAAAGACTTTTTAGATGATGTTTTCAGTTCTTCTGGGAATATGCCTAGAAGCGGAATAGCTGGGTCAAATGGGACTTCCATACCCAGCTTTTTGAGGAATCTCCAGACTGACCTCCATAGTGGTTGCACCAGTCTACACTCCCACCAACAGTGTAGAAGAGTTCCTTTTTCCCCACAGCCTCTCCAACACTTGTTGTTGGTAGTGTTTTCTATCTTGGCCATTCTTTCTGGAGTGAGATGGAATCT
>PVJX010051704.1:0-10208 GCA_004027295.1 Dolichotis patagonum | reverse complement strand
GATTCTGGGAAGTATTTCCTGTGTAGTTTGGTTCTTGTTCATGAATTCTCTTCCTACCCCTATATCTTTGAGGTTTTTACCTACTTTGTCTTCCAGTAGTTTTAGTGTTTCTGTTTTAATATTTAGATCTTTGATCCATTTAGATTTTAGTTTAGTGTATGGTGATAGACATGGGTCTAGTTTTAGTCTTCTGCATATGAACAGACAATTTTTCCAGCACCATTTGTTAAAGTGACTGTCATTTTTCCAGCAAGCATGTTTGGCCCCTTTATCAAAGATAAGGTGGTTGAGTGATTTTTGAGGTTGTGGTTGTATTTTCCAATCTATTCCACTGATCATCGGGTCTGTTTCTACTCTAGTACCATACTGACTTTATCACTGTAGCTTTGTAGTATAATTTCAAGTTGGGGATTGTGATGCCTGCTGCCTTGCCTTTGTTGCTTAGAATAGCCTTTGCTATTCTAGGTCTCTTCTGGTTCCAGATGAATTTTAGAAGTGATTTCTCTAGATCTATGAGGTATGTTTGTGGTATTTTGATTGGGATGGCATTGAATCTGTATAGTAATTTTGGGAGAATGCCCATTTTTACAATGTTTGTTCTTCCTATCCATGAACAGGGGATGTCTTTCCATTTTCTGAGGTCCTCTTCGATTTCCTTTTTTAGGGTATTATAATTTTCACTGTATAGCTCTTTTATTTCTTTCATGAGATTAATTCCTAAGTATTTCATTTTTTTGGATGCTAGTGTAAAGGGTGTAATTTCTCTTATTGCTCTCTCAGTACTTTTGTTGTTAGTGTATAGAAATGCTATTGATTTTTGTGTATTGAGTTTGTATCCGGCTTTCTTGCTGAATTTGTTAATTATATCTCGGAGTCTTTCAACAGAGTTTTGGGGTTCTTCTATGTAAAGTATCATGTCATCTTCAGATAGGGATAATTTAACTTTCTCTTTTCTTATCTTTACTCCTCTTATTTCTTTCCTGTCTTATTGCTCTGGCTAGTATTTCCAGTACTATGTTGAATAGCAGTGGTGATAATGGACATCCTTGTCTTGTGCCTGATTTTAAGGTGAAGCCTTTCAGTTTTTGACCATTCAATATGATGCTGGCTGTTGGTTTGTCATAGATGACCTTTAACATATTGAGATAAAGACCCTCTATTCCAATTCTCTGTAAGGTTCTTATCATGAATGAGTGTTGGACTTTATCAAAAGCTTTTTCTGCATCTATAGAGATGATCATGTAGTTCTTCCTTTTGGCTCTATTGATATGGTGGATTACATTTATTGTTCTGTGTATGTTGAACCATCCCTGCATTCCTGGGATGAATCCTACTTGGTTATGGTGTATAATCTTCTTGAGGATTTGCTGTATCCTGTTTGCCAATATTTTATTGAGAATTTTTGCATCTATGTTCATGAGGGAGATTGGCCTATAGTTCTCTTTTTTAGTTGAGTCTTTCTCTGGTTTTAGTACTAGAATGATATTTGCTTCCAGGAATGATTTAGGAAGAATTGCTTCCCTTTCAATTTCATTGAAGAGTTTCAGGAGTGCTGGAGTTAAGTCTTCTTTGTATTTCTTGTAGAATTCTGCAGTGAATCTATCTGGGCCTGGACTCTTCTTTGTAGGCAAGGACTTAATTACATTTTCAATTTCAGTCATAGAAATTGGGTTATTCAGCAGTTTTACATCTTCCTGATCCAGCTTTGGTAGTTCGTATGTATCTAGGAATTTGTCTATTTCTTCGGTGTTATCGAACCTATGAGAGTAGAGTTTTTCAAAGTAGGTCTTGATGATCTTATGTATTTCCGCTGAGTCTGTAGTAATTTCACCTTTTTCATTTCTTATTGCATGAATTTGAGTTTTTCCTTTCCTTTTTTTAATAAGGTTGTCCAGGGGCTTATTAATTTTATTTATTCTTTCAAAGAACCAACTCTTTGATTCATTGATCCTTTGTACTGTTTTCTTAGTCTCTATTGCATTGATTTCTGCTCTAATCTTTATAATTTCCTCCCATCTTTTGGCTTTGGGCTTGACTTGCTCTTCTTTTTCTAGATGTTTGAGTTGTAGCATCAGGTTGTTTATTTGTGTTCGTTCTGTGTTCCTGATGTGGAAACTCAATGCAATAAATTTTCCTCTGAGGACTGCTTTCATTGCATCCCACAAAATCTGGTAAGTTGTGTCTGTATATTCATTTACTTGTAAATATTGTTTAATTTCTTCTTTAACTTCCTCTGTGACCCACCGATTGCTCAAGTGTGTATTACTTAGTTTCCATGTGTTTGTAGGTTATTTTGCAATTTCTTTTATCATTAATTTCTGGTTTCACAGCACTATGATCCGATAAGATGCATGGGATAATTTAAATTCTTTTGCATTTACTTAAATATGTTGTGTGGGCTAGTGTATGTTTTATTTTAGAGAATGGCCCATGTAGTGCTGAGAAGAAGGTGTATTCTGATGTTGGATGGAACGCTCCGTGTACATCTATCAAGTCCATTTGTTCACAGGTGTGATTCAGTTCTGTTATGTCTTTGCTGATTTTCTGTCTAGTTTATCCGTCCCTTTGTGTCAATGGTGTGTTAAAGCCTCCTGTTATAATTGTATTATTGCTTATTTGATTTTTCATTTCTGTTAGTATTTTCTTTATATAGCTGGGTGCTCTTTAGTTTGGTGCATATATATTTAAGATTGTTATCTCTTCCTCTTGAAGTTTTCCCCTAACTAGTTTGTAGTGACCTTCTTTATGTCTTTGGATCATTCTTCATTTGAAATTCACATTGTCTGCAAACAGGATTGCTACTCCTGCTTTTTTTTTTGGTTTCCTGTTGCATGAAGTATTGTTTTCCATCCCTTGACTTTCAGTCTATGAGTGTCCTTTTGGGTTAGATGGGTTTCTTGTAGACAGCATATGGTTGGATGTTGTTTCTTGATCCATTCTGCCAGTGTGTTTCTTTTGATTGGCTTGTTGAGGCCATTTACATTAATGGTTGTAACAGTTATATATTGGTTTATTGTTGACATGTTATCTTTCTGCTGCTGTGCCTTAACTTTCCATTCTGTTTAACTGTCTACCTTGCTTGGTGGTTTTCTCCCGTGTGTATCTAGAATGCCTTTCAGTATTCTTTGTAGGGTTGGTTTGGTGTTCATGATGTTCTTCAGCTGTTCTTTGTCATGGAAGTATCTTATTTCTCCATTCATTTTGAAGGACAGTTTTGCAGGGTATGTCAGTCTGGGTTGGGAGTGGTTTTCCTTTAGCATCTGAAATACTTCACTCCATGGTCTTCTTGATTTCATTGTTTGTGTTGAGAAGTCTGCCATGATTCTGATAGGTTTTCCTTTATAGGTGATCTCTCTTTTCTCTCTAACAGTTTTTAGTATTCTATTCTTATGTTGGATTTCTTGGATGGTGATTATTATGTGTCTGGCTGTAGTTTTATTTTGGTTATGGCTGTTTGGAGTTCTATGTGCTTCACTTATCCAAATGTCAGTTTCTCTTCTGATGTTTGGGACGTTTTCAGCTATTACTTCTGTAAATATCCTCCTGATATCATTTGGGCTGTCCCTTCTTTTTCATTTATCCCTATTAATCTTATGTTATTTTTCTTTGCATCATCTTACAGGTGTTGAATTGTTATTTCCTGATTCTTTGTTATTTTTAAAAGATCTTGTCTTTCCTGCTCACTGGCTGCAATCTTATCTTCGAGGTCTGAAATTCTATCTTCACTTTCATTGAGGCAGTTTTTATAGCTTTCAATAGAATTTTTGATTTCCTGTGTATCTCTTTTAATCTGATTTATGCATTCTGTTTGTTTCTTATATTGTTCATTCAGGGATTCTATCTGTCTGCTTTGTTCCTCTATTTTTTAGCTGTGTTTTCACTAGATGTGTTCACTATTTCTTTCACTATTTTTATCAGTTCTTCTTTTCCCTGGGCAAGTATTTCTGATTTGAATTTCTCCATAGCTTTCCCTGTTTGCATATTTATTTCATTTGATATCATTTCGGACATTTCAGGTGTATGGCTTCTTTTTTCTTCTATGTACACAGCTTCTAAGCTTTCTTGGGGGGGCTAGGGCTTTGAGCCTGCCTTTTTGTCTTTCCTTTTGTCATTTTTCTATATTTCCTTGCTTTGAGTGGTGTTCCAAACTTTCTCTGCATGTGTGATATATTACCTCTTGCACCCTCAGTTCCTGGTGCGGTAGTGGCTCCCCCACAGGCTCTTGACTTCCTCACAGGGTCCTAACTCCCCTCTGTGGGCTCCTGGCTTCCTAAGTTGCAAGGCAAATGCTGGGTGTGGTCAACCCAGAGCCTTTGAAGTCTCAGGCAGGCCAGCCCACCGTGCTTTGTCCCAGGCAGGTCTCCAGGAGTTTCCCTGTGAGTGAAGGGTGGGCCTACATGTCCCAAAGAGTCAGGCCAAAATGCTGGTTTCTGCAAAGTTCCCGGTCCCAAACAGAGCTGGCCAAGATGCCAGTCTCCACAATATTCCCAATCCAAACAGTCCGGGCCACTCTGCCAGTCTGAGAGGTGCAGGTCCCAAAGAGACAGACCATGATGCTGGTTTCTGGGAGACTTCCTGGGGGTGAAGAGCGGGGCTACGGGCCCAAACACACCTGTTCCAGATGCTGGTCTCAGGGCAGTTCCCTGTGGATGAAGGCCGGGCCTACTAGTCCCAAACAGTCAGGCTGAGATGCAGGTCTGTGCAGACTTTCATTCCAAACATCCCGGGCCACTCTGTGGGTCTGAGAGGTTCGCGTCCCTAAAAGTCTTGGAGACATAATGGTAGGCATAGAATTCATGAACAAAATGCAAACCACACGGGGAGCACTTCAGAGAATCAACAACAGGGATCTTGTATTATTGAAAAATTTCTGCACTTCAAAAAAATCACCATCAGAGTGAAAAGGAAACCCACAGAATGGGAAAGAATTTTACCCAGCAACCCCTCAGACACAGGACTTATATCGAGAACATATAAAGAATTGAAAAACACCAAACTCCCCAAATTCAAAGACTGTCTCCAAAAATGGGCATCAGAGATGAACACACAGTTCTCAGATGAAGATATACAAATAGCAAACAAATACATGAAGAAATGTTCACCATCACTTGTCATTCAAGAAATTCAAGCTAAAATAGCATTGAGATTTCATCTCACCTTGGAAAGAATGGCTGCCATCAAGTAAATAACTTATAACAAATGTTGGCGAGGCTGAAGGGAAAATGGAACACTTCTGCACTCTTGGTAGGAGTGTAGAATGGTGCAGCCACTATGGAAATCAGTATGGAAATTTCACAGAATACTAGGAATGGAAGTTCCATTCAAAACAGCTATTCCCCTCCTCAGTACTTTCTCAGAAAAACTAAAAAGGTCATATCACAATGATATATGTACACCCATGTTCATAACAACACAATTTGTAATTGATAAATTTTGGAACCAAAATGCCCATGAACTGCAGACTGGATGAAAAAGTTATGGTATTTTTATACCATGGAATATTACTCAGCTATAAAATGGGTGATCTTGAGGCTTTCATAGGTAAATGGAGGCAACTTGAGACTGTCCTCATAAATGAAATAAATAAGAATCATATTTATAAATATCACATTGTGTCTCTAGTGTAAAAAGTAATAAGAAATGTAGAAGTAATAAAACTCAAAATGTGTAATTGCTACTGTAAAAAAGAGAGGAATAGAAAATGCCCTATGTTTAAGTATGTAGGATTCATAATCATATTACTAAGTTTTTGTTGGATAGTTGAACAGAACCATTTGCACTCTCACTGTTTGAATGTCCACTTTTTATGCTTTAAATATTTAACTTGAACAACTATTTCTAACATGACAATATGTAGTTTATCAATTAGTGATTTCTTAGTGTTTGTTTTTTGAAATTCTGTATTATTTCTATCCTTTTTTCTGCTTGTCTTTTTTGTCTTCTAATAAAATTAAAAAATAAATTAACAATGATAGAGCACCAAAAAAAAGATAGTTTGGTCATCTGATACTGTATACAAAAATCAACTTTAAAACTTCATTAATTTAAGACTTTGTTCTGTGTAACTGCTAGAAGAGAATGTAGAGGAGTTGCTTTCATTATTCAGTTGGTCAAAAAGTTCTTGGATATGACTCCTAAACTCAGCAACAATGGAAACAACCAAAAATTCACACAGGAGTGCATGCAACCAAAAACTTTTTCACAACAAAGAAAAAAATGTAGAGTGAAGCAACAACTTGCAGGTTGGGAGAAAATACTGGCCGACTATACAGTGATTTGTGACTAACATGTAGGTACCTAAGGAACTGAAGCTGCAGTGTCAAGCAGAAACACTGAAATGACACTCAGGGTTTGGAGCAGGTTTATTTACACAGACAGACACTGATTGGGTACATTCTCAGATATCGGGCCCTGATCTCTGGTGGCCTAGGCTGTATTTGAGATAATGGAGCAGGAAGTACAGAGGCAGATTGGGTTGTCAACTGGGAGCAGCTCTACAAAGTGCATCACAGTGACCAACAGTTTCTAAGAGACAAAAGCAACTGGAACTGGAACAGGAACTGTTATCTGGGGAGCTAAAAACTGAAATATACTAGTTGGAGGGGTTATTTTCTGTTACATTTGCTCCCTGTTTTAATTCCCCCAGCAAATCTTAGCTATAATTCTTCTGAAACAAGACCCAGTCTGTGATCCTAGGATGGACCCCAGCCAAGTTCTTCAAGATTATCTTTGTAAAGAGTTTTTCCCTAAGTTGTGTTTAAGAAATGATTTAATTTGGGTCTGTATGTTCTGTAACATTATGCTGGCAAGGGATTGATGGAGTTAAACAGATCTAGGAGAGTGTCCAATGTGTCATGGATGCTCATCAAATCTTGGTCAAGTGTTTGATTGATTGTTGTGTTCTCTTGGGACAACTGTCCCTAGAGTTTAAGGTAAAAAAGACAGCTGGCAGGGGGCAGTGAATGAAGAACTCAGGTAAGCAGCTTGAAAAGGCCCAAAAATCAAGTGGAATAGGAATGCAGCAGTCCTGTGAGTGATGTCCTCAGGTTTCAGCCATGCGCGGACTGGTCAGTGTTCAGAGTGAACAGAGCAGGGCTTTGAATGTGTTCTCTTCAGAACGAGGCTCAGAGGAGCTGTTCAGGAAATTCCATTGGATCTAAGGTCGGATTTCTGAGACTTGCAGAGGCAGTGTCTTGGTTACTTTTCTGTCATTGTTTGGACCAAAATACATGGCACTCAAAATGAAAAGAAAGGTTTATTTAGCTCTTTGTTTGTGGAGGTTTCAGTCCATAATCAGCTAGCTCCAAGGCAGGGTGGCATGGAAAAAGGGTAACACTGCAAGGTGGCAGAAGACAGCAAAGCAACAAAAGCTAAAAGGCAGAGAGAACAAGCCTCTTCTCCTCCCTTATATTGTAAGCAGGATATTCCCCCTCCCCACCCTGGGGTGAGTGTAGCACTTGCACCACCTCTGTGCCCTCCTCTTGCACAGGCTGAGGATATTTACAATGCAAGGATCTTAGCTCCCTGCTGAGTCTCTTAGTTAAACTTCTAAACTTCTCAAGTTTCTTTGCTCATTATTTGTCTATTCAAATCTTCCATTTCTTCTTCAGCTGAATCTGTTGACTCTGTTTGGAGGAATATATCCATTTCTTCAAGCTTATCCAATATGTTGGAGCATAATTGTCTATAGTACTATTTTTTTGGTATTTTTGTCCTGTGTGTGGCAATATCCTTTCTTTAATTTCCGACTTTATTCATTTTATTTGTCCTTCTTTTCCAAATCACCTTATATAAAAGTTTGATGACTTTATTTACCTTTTCAAAAAGTCAATTCTTACTTATATTCATTTTTCTATTTTCTTAATATTCTCTATTTCAATAATTTCACCTTCCTATATTCATATACATTTTACTTTTGGACTTGGTTTATGTCATCTTTTTAATTGAAATGCATATTGATTTCTTTGAGATATTTCTTTTTGGATATAAGTGTTATAAAATGCTAGTATAGATTGCTTTTGTTGTATCCTCTAAGTTCATATGCTCTATTTTACTTTTCATTGATTTATCAATACTTTCAAATTTCTCTTTTAATGTCTTCCTTGAAGTTCAGGACTATGTTTTTCCTGAATTCAGGAAACATATTTTTCAGGAACATACATTTTAATTTCCATGTATCTGTGGATATTCAAATTTCTTCCTGTTAATGATTTGTGATTTGTGTCTAAAATGTCTTACATGATATTAATATTCCAAAAACTGCTAATCTTTTTGAGGGTTAAAATATGATCTTTTTGAGAATCTTCCATGAGGGATTGAAACTCATGTATTCTGTGTTAATGTTGGCCAGATCTGAGTCCAGCAGTAAGAGAAAGAGCAGACAGTGAGGATGAGGACCTCAGGTGACTCAGATAATTCCTGGGAAGGTGGGGACTCACAGACAGAACCTCACTAGCATGTGCAGAAAGTCTTCTGCTGACATCAGAGGCCTGGGCAATAAAGGCAACTAGGTTTTGTTTCATTTCCATGTGCCCAGCAGCACAGCCCACTGAGGTCTGCATGTAAACCCCTGAGCTGGGTGCCTCAGTGCTCCCTTCCTTGAAACTCTTTGCAGCAGCCAAGGGCTTCTCTTTGCTTTCTCCTTGGTGCTTTCTTCACTACTTCTCACAGATGTGTTTCAAGGTTTGGAACTCCTTGACAATGTCTTGTCAGGCCTGCCTAGGGTCAGCAAACTCGCTTGGCTTTTGTAATGCCCTTACCACTTCTTCTTTTCTAAAGGAGAGAATTATGTTGTATAATTCATAATGGAGATTCTTTTTCTCTTTAGCACTTTTAAGGCTTCATCCTTCTGTCTCTGGACTGGAAAGGCTTCTAGTCAGAAGGCTGATCATTGCTTTGGGGAGGTTTTTCATGTGGCATGGCTTGTTTTCTACTAGTTAGTTTCAAGATTCTCTTTTTTATCTTGGCAATGCATAATATGTTTTTAAAAAATTTTTTTATAATTTTATTTAAAGAGAAAAAAACAAAACAAAACAAAACAAAACAAAATAAAGGGCAGCAACAATACAGTATTCCAAGGAAAAAAGGAAAAGAACAACAACAAAAAAACCTAAAAAAATTATTGCTTGACAAATTGCATACTGACTTCTTGAAAATAGTTGTTCAATTTACAAAGTTAAAACGTGTAAAGTAGACATTCAAACAGTGAGACAGTTAACAGTTCTGGTCCATAATGTGACAAAAACAGCAATATGGTCATCAATCTTACCCATGCAAATATACACACAATTATACCAAAAGTGTAGAATTAAACACAACAAAACAGAGCAAAGGGGATCACAAGAAAGCAATGTAAGAGACAAAAATTTCAAAACTAGACAATTGGTGATATTCACTCTCTATCATATTAACTCTTGTTTTCTTCCAAATAGTTGTCCATATTGTCACATACAGGGAATTCACATGAAACAACCTTGTATGGAATTGATCTGAGCAGGATGAGGAGGGCATTTCAGGTCTTCAAGACCAGACATTAGGGAAGCCATGAATGGCTGTCATAGTGTCTCTCATTCTTCTCAAAACAGCTGTCCATACTTTAATATGTGTTGAACTTAAACAGGGCAAAGCAAGTTAAGATCACTTTGAATGAAAAGTGATAGTTTTGCTGGACTTCACATCATGACATTATGGAATCAGCACTGGGTATTGTAGCGACTCTTTTTCTTAAAAGTAGTTGTTCATTTCAACATGTGTTATATACTTGATTCTTGTAAACTGTTTATAAGCTCTACACCTGCATGAGTCTCTACTTGTATATCTATCATTTCTGTATTAGCAGGAAAAACAAAACAAAGCAAGATAAAACAAAACAATTCCTAGAAAAGCATGAGGCAGAAAAGTCACATAAAACCACAATACAAGGTGATTTACAATGGTTACCAAGGTGGCTCAGCAGTGTATAACAACATTAATAAAAACAAAGCATTGGAGATATTATAAGACTTCAAACGCAAGTAATAATCAAACCAGAGTGGGTATCTTAGTGAATCTTGTCATCTTCAGTGTAGTTGCCTATACTCTTAGACTTGATGCTATCCATCACAACAGATTTAAATAAAATCAGTCAATACAAAGTAGCAATCTAACAAACCAGATTCAAATAAGATCAGTCATAATAAGACAGTGTAAGTTATAAAGGGCTTCAGATT
>PVJX010051703.1:0-10201 GCA_004027295.1 Dolichotis patagonum | reverse complement strand
TCTTTTTTATCAAAAATGAGATATTATAATACCCATTGATCATTTTCTGTTATTCGGTTCAGAAAGCCCTGGAATTCTTTCACTATATGCATGGCTTTATACTATTGTGTTATGTTTGATATTATTGTAATTGAAACTATGCTCAACTATAGCAGAGTAAGAGATATGGTGTTAGATACTGTTGATGTCTAGTTGACTTCATGTAAAGTACTGTGTTGCCTATGTTGTCCTCTTCTGATCTGCTCTGTACTTCCCCCTTTTGTTTTATTATCTTTTAAATAAAAAAACATATATACTAAAAAAAAAAAAGTTCATGCCCCAACCCAAGTGGCAGGGCAATTTATATTGGACTCAAACCATATTATTTCCCAGGTCACTGTATTTTCCATTTGGAGACACTGTATTATTAAACAAGTTTAGAGTATAGTTAAGTCTGTTTTTTTTTCTTTTAAAGAGGGTAAAATAAAACATAACAAAACAGAACATAGCAGATCTGAATAGAACAATACAAGTGACACAAGATTTCAAAGCAAGACAACAGGAGATCAACAGTGGTTACCATAATGTCACCTATTTTCTCTGAAATAATTTTCCATATCTTCACACACAATGAATTCAAGCAAAACAAGATAGTATAAAACTGATCAAAACACAATAATGAAAGAATTACAGGCCTTCAAACCAGACAATAAAACATCAACAATGGCTATCATAATGTCTCTTGTTCTGTTTAAAATAGCTGTCCATACTTTCATGTAGTTGAAATTAAATAATAGAAAAAAGAATAAAACCAATCTAAACAAAGAATAAGAGCATTACTGGACTTTACAACATGATGATACGAAGTCAGCAATAGCTACCATAATGTCTCTTTTTCTTCAAAGTAGCTGTTCATATCATCATGCATAATAGAATAAATTCTTGTAAATGCTTCAGTAGAATTCTAGGCATGTATAAACCTCTACATGTATATCTGTCCTTTCTGTATTAGAGGAAAAACAAAACAAATTACTAGAAAAACAAGAAACAGACAAATAAGAATAACAAAGAGACCAAAGCAATGATAATATAGACTTTCAAAACAAGATGGTAGGAACATAATTAAGGTTGTTATTTTGCATAGTAGTCTTCAAAAGAGTTCCTCATATGACCAGATATAAACATGCAAAATTGATCTAATCCTATGAATGTTAACTGTTTTGTTCTAAGAACTAATAGAATTAGTAGTACAATCATCTTAGCTATCTTAAATGTGTATATGCAAATTTATCTTTTTTCTTTTCCCTTCCTTTTTTTTCTCCTTTTCTCTGAGTTATATTTTCCCCTGTGAGCAGTTTCTTAACTTTTCTTAATATTTATTGAGGATTTGGTATCTTATTTATAGTTTCTTACACTAGGGAGACAATACAGTATTTACACATGTGAGTTTGATTTATTTCACTTATGGGTATGGCCTCAAGTTGCATTCATTGATCTATAAAAGTCTCAATGTGATCCTTCTTTATAGCTGAGTAGTACTCCATTGTATAAAATTACCACATCTTTTTTATCCATTCCTCAGTTGATGGGCATTTAGATTGTTTCCAAGATTTAGCTATTACAAATTGTGCTGCTATAAACATGGGTGCACATATATCACTGTGGTATGATGTTTTCAGTTCTTATGGGAATATGCCTAGAAGCGGAATAGCTGGGTCAAATGGAACCTCCAATCCCAGTTTTTTGAGGAACCTCCAGAATGATTTCCAAAGTGGTTGCGCCAGTCTACATTCCTACAAACAGTGCAGAAGAGTTCCTTTTTCCCCAAAGCCTCTACAGCATTTGTTGTTGGAATGTTTTTTAAAGTATTTATTTAAAAGAGAATAAAACCAAGCAAAATAAAATGGGACAAAGCCATTCAAAACAAAGCAGTGTAAGTGACACAGGGCTTCAAAACAATACGAAATCAACAATGGTTACCATAACGCCTCTAGTTGTCTTCAAAATAGCTATAGGTATCTTCAGACATAGTAAAAGTCAAACAAACAGAACAGAATAGAACTAATAAAAACAACACAATGAATGCCATAAAGTACTTCAAAATAAGACAACAGTAAATCCAAGATGGCTACCATAATATATCTTGCTATCTTTGAAATAGCTGCCCATGCCATTGGATATAACAAAATCAAACAAAACAAAACCCAACCCCCCAAAAATAATGGAAATGATACAGGACTTCAAAACAAGATGATAGAGAATTAACAATGGCCATAATCCTCAGGAGGATATCCCCTATAGATGGTATACTATGTAGTGTTATCCTCTGAATAGATGATCAGACCACTGGCCCTAGACCTGCAAAGGCAGTGAAGCACCAAACACCACAAGCATCAAATTGCATATCACCTCAATAGCCATCATCACAGCCTGGGATTCTGCAGATCAGCCCATTGCTTACGGGAGTGGGGTAGGGTAGAGAGGTGGGTTGGTTCTTTTCATTTCCCAGCCGGTGCACTGGAAGGAGCTGGGGTCTGGCTGTCCTCTTGACGGCAGCAGCCCATGCGTGGCACTGGTTTGCAGGCAGGGCTTGTTTCTTGTTGAATTCTTGTTCTCTTCCCCTGAAGTCTGTGAATGGCACTGACTCATGAGAAAACGCTGGAGTCTGGCTGTTCCCCCAGCAGCAGAGGCCCGGCATAGTGCTGGTTCACAGGGAGGGCTTGCTTCTTGTTAACTTCTTGTTGTCTTCCCCTGAAGTCCCACTAAGTCTGTTTATAGATTTGCCACATCAAAAAAGTCTTTGTATTTAAATCTGCAAAGAATATAGTTACTGAAATTTTAAAAACAGGCTCAAGTGAGGCTGTTTTCTTTGAGCAAACCTGAATTAACTTCACAGATACTGAAGCTGGCGAAAGCCAATGCTGCCCTCTGCCAAGGGGGACAGCTGTGTTCATGTGCTTTCCACGCCCACTTTGGGGCCCCCATTGCTGTAGGTTGGGCTGTAAGAGTTCTTCTTTGCCTCTGCTGTGCCGGTTCTCTCAGTCACATGTCTTATGGAGTCTGGCCTGGCTTCGTCATAGACACCCACATCCACCCATGAAGTCATGTTTAACATTCAGAGGCACTCCCAAAATGGATGATTTAATACAATTAGCATTTGTTGAGCATTTTCCCCAGATTTGCACCTTCCTCTTAGTCTGCTTTCTGAAGAGAATTTGTCCCTGTCTCCTGCCTTTCTGGAAGGGAGTTGACCTTTAACTACTCCTGTTACTGGTGTAGTGTGGCTAGGCATGAGCCGATGGGGTGAACAGCGAGTGGCCTACTGTTGCTGCCTGCTTGTATACCCAGCACTACACACACAGGGAGTAAATCTATGGGGCTTTGAAGATTTTTCCATTCTTACTTTTCTTTTTTGGTGGAAATTCCTCCAGGAGCCATTCACCTTACCAACTAATCTCCGAGCAGCTGCTAACATGGTAGTGGGCCTGGGAGGCAGGTTGAGTGCCTGGAGGAGACTGGGAGGAGCAGGAGCAAGTCTTTATGAAAAAGGGTAATGATATGGGTGGTAGAAAGACTCCCAAACCCCCAATTCACAATTTTCCCTTGTGTTCCATACAGGGCCACAGGGAAGGGCTAATTAAATTCTTTGCTTCAGTTTTCTAAGTATAGGAAATGTCGAATTGGATCACACTGACTCCATGTTAGATTAAGGGGGAAGAAGAGTCTATAGGTTTGTTTCTGTTTTTGTTGAAGTGTGAGTGTGTGTATCCCACAGAAAATGATGGCAGTTGGTATTGGTGACCTGAGAGGATGGGGAGAAAGTGTGGCAGACTTTTGGAATCTGCTCACACTTGATGATCATGTGCTGCGTATGTTAGGGAGTTAACAGAGAGATGAAATCGGGAGACAAAGGCAATATAGCAATGGGAGGCCTATGTGTTCGATACAAATGAGATACAGCAAGCACTTTAGCATTCAAATTTGGTTGGCTTGGTGAGGATAGGATTCATAGAGAAGGTGGCCCCCTAAAACTGGCCTTCTAGAATGGGAGGATGGGAATCAGGAGGCAGAAAACAAAGCAGAGCCTTCTAGAGAGAATTTGAGTTTGACTGGAGGGCAGGAAAGAGCAGTCTGGCTGATGCCAGCATTTGTGGAGAAGATTTATGAAGGAGAAGCCAGGAGAAATACAACCACTAGTTGGGCTAATACTGAGGGGAGCGTTTGGTACAGGAAAGGTGGAGGTCTGTAAATGTGCAGGTCTGAAATGGTCAAGAAAAGGGAAGCAAGAAAGTCCAGTGCTCCCTGGAGAAGATGGCTTGGCTTCTGTGACAGCTCTGTCCCCTGCTGGAATACTCTGGACCACATAGGGAGGTTGTTTAGACACCCTGGCAAAGTCAACACCCATATGAGTGGGGCTGGCCAGAGGGACAGACCAGACCAGCTCAGAGAATTTCAAAGGTCTGATGCTGCTGCTGTTTTTCTTTTCTTTCTTTTTTTTTGTAAAATTAATGTCATTTCTCTCTAATTTTTTCTGTTTCTTCTTACAATAATTTCAAGCTTAAAAGTTGTATGACTAGTTAAAGGATTCTAAATTCTAAATGACCTGGAGTATGTCCCCAACTTGATGTTCCATTACTTCCAAATACTCCAGTGTATAACCCTTACAAATCTCCCAGGGGTTGGTGATGGTTAATGCTATCACCAATCGGTTTAGGGGTTCTTTTGCTCCATGTAGATAAAAATCACGAATTAGCAAAGTGCAGCTCCACTAGTGGCTCCAATGCCACTGATGTACACCAGTTAATGCTAGATGCCATCAATGAACTCTGCCAGTGCTGATGTCTGCCTGTGAGCTTTGCCAGCTGCTTGAAGGCAAAACAAGACAGATGAAAGGCATGACTCTCCCCTCTTTGTTTATCTTGGGACAGCTGGAGTGGGGCTTGATCAAAGCTGTCACACTGCTGCCCCTCCCTTCTCTTCACTTCCACATGCTCTCCAGCAGAAGCAGAGGGACAGCTTGCCTCAGTGGGTATCTTGTGGTTACTCTCCTGGCTGCCCAGACAGGAGATTTGGCTCGGCTGTCAGCTGTGTACCCTTCCCCTGCTCCTGGCATTCCACAGGCTGCTAGAGAAAATAGCTCTTATGTTTTCTCCAGAGAAAACACCCCTAATGTGGCAGAGAGCTGAGAGCAATCTTGGTCCCCATTATTTTTTTTTTAGAGACAAAAAGCAAAACAGAAAAAAGGGTAGAAATAATACGGAACTTAAAAAAACAGTAAGAAATCACTAGTTGAAAATTACATATTGTTATCTTAGAAGTAGTTGTTCAAGTTACAAAATCAAAGCATAAAAAGTGGACAATCCAACAATGACAGTACAAACCATTCTGTTTGATAAACTAACAAAAACTTAGTAGTATGGTTATCTATCTTGCACACTTAAACATACATACAGTTATATCCTTTAGAGGACTTTCTTTCCCTTTCATTATTATAATATTTATTACACATTTTGGATCTTATTAATCTTTCAGTTTTTTATTATTATTATTTTATACTAGGGAGACCATACGATATTTACAAATATAAGTCTTATTTATTTCTCTTACGAGGATAGTCTCAAGTTGCTGACTAAAATTCTTTCCCATTCTGTGGGTTTTCTTTTCATTCTGTTGGTGATTTCTTTTGAAGTGCAGAAACTTTTCAATAATATGAGATTCCAGTTGTTGATTCTCTGAAGTGTTTCTCATGCAGTTTGTGTTTTGTTCATGAATTCTCTGCCTACTCCTATGTCTCCAAGACTTCTACCTACCTTGCCTTCCAGTTGATTTAGTGTTTCTGTTTTAATGTTTAGGTCTTTGATCCATTTATACTTTAGTGTTGTGCATGGTGATAGGCATAGATCTTTCTGCATGTGGAAAGCCAATTTTTCCAACACCATTTATTAAAGAGACTATCCTTCCAGTGGATAGCCCCTTTGTCAAATATCAGGTGGCTGAGTGTCTTTGTAGTTGTGTTTGCTCCTTCTAATCTGTTCCATTGATCCTCAGGTCTATTTCTTTGCCAGTACCATGCTGATTTTATCACTGTAGCTTTGTAGTATAATTTCAAGTCAGAAGTTGAGATGCCTCTTGCCTTGCCTTTATTGTCCAGAATTGTCTTTGCTATTATAGGTTTCTTCTGTTTCCAAATGAATTTTGGTAGTATTTTCTCTAGATCTGCAAGATACATTAATGGTATTTTGATTGGGATTTCATTGAGTCTGTATAACAGTTTTGGGAGTATGGCTATTTTCATAATGTTGGTTCTTCCTAACCAAGAGCAAGGAATATCCTTCATTTTCCAATATCCTCTTCAATCTCCTTTTTTAGAGTAGTATTTTTCAGCATATAGATCTTTTACATTCTTGGTTAGGTTGATTCCTAAGTATCTAATTTTTTAGATGCTATTATTGAAAGGTGATATTTCCATAATTTCTCTCCATGAGTTTTTTGTTTGTGTACAAGAATGCTATTGATTTTTGAGTATTGACTTTGTATCCAGCTATGCTGCTGAATTTGCTTATTAACTCTAGTAGTCATTTAATGGAGTTTTTGAGGTCTTCTATGCAGAGTATCATGTCATCTGCAAATAGTGATAATTTAACTTCTTCTTTTCCTATCTTTATTCCTTTTATTTCTCTCTCTTGTCTCATTGCTCTGGCTAGTGTTTCCAGATCTATATTAAATAAGAGTGGTGATAGTGGACATGGCCTCCATTATTAATCTCTGCAAATCTTAGTAAACTGTGATTGTCATAGCTAACTCTTCTCTGAAGATTCCCAGTTTTTGTTCACCGTTTTTGAGGAGACTTGACAGCTGCCAGTCAAATGGCTGCAGCTCTTTATGTTCAGCTATAGAGCTGCCGTGACAGTTGCAGTTGTTCTTGATGCCCCCCACTCCTCGGGGAGATATAATCTCTGCTTGAATTTGGACTAATCAGTAAACTGGGATCAGAAAGTTTGGGTTTAGATCAGCTTAGATCAATCAGCATGGTTGAATTCAGACCAGTCAGTGGGCATCACTTTGGGTCTACAATAGGCCTGCAGTTGCTATATAAACAGGGCTCCCCTCACACTTCCCAGGTTGGTCTAGGAGGGCTCCCTCTGGTCTACTGACAGTGCCTGTTCAAAAAGAGCCTTGTGCCTGTAATTTTGCTCTTCATTTATTTCTCAGATTGTATGGGCTTGGAAGGTCCTATAAATCTACTCAGGATTCTTATCCCAAGTAGTAAGAGTTATAATCACTCAGGGCTGTTAGCCTTGAAAAGCAACAGAGACCATCAACCAGCAGAGTCAACCAATAGCCTCTGGCACAAGCTGCTGTTGTAGCTGGTAGCAACAGAAAGCATAACTGGTCATGCTGACTGATGGGATCTGGCATTAACTGGTGTGACTGGTAGCATCAGGGCTGCTAGCAGATCTACACTTTGCTGATTAACAAAAGGTGTTTGCACTGACTGGTGACTGTTTTAGATGACAATTTTGCCAGACTAAGAAATATTTAGAACATTTATTCAGTAAAGCACTGTTTCTGGAGTGTGTGTGTGAGGGCATTTCCAGAGACCAGCGTGTGAATCCGCATGATCTAGGAGAAGAGGATCCACATCATTCAGATGGAACAAAACCAGGAAAGGAGAGCTGAGATGTGTCTACTTTTAAATCTTGACTTGAGCACCACATTTCTAGGTTTTCTGGACTTACGATTTCAGGGCTTGTGCTCTTTGTCTCTCAGGCCTTTGAAGGTGGATGAAATCATGCTACCAGTATCCCAGGGGTATCCAGCGTGTAGACGGCCTGTTGTGGGACTTCTCAGACTCTACAACTCTGAGGGCTAGTTTTGCTAATAGGTTCCCATCCATCCATTCATCCATCCATCAATCCTATTGATTCTGTCTGTCACTGAATTGTGACTAATGCATTACAAAATGTCCATCTAAATTGGGAAATGAACAGTGAGCCATGACTAACAGTTGATTCTCATAACTTATCCACATTCTTCCAGTTGCTCCAACAATGTCCTAGCAGGATCCAGATCAGAATCACACTTTATGCCTCTTTTGTAAGGAAGAAAGGAAGGAAGGTAGAGAGGATGGAAGAAGGAAGTGAATTCCTTTTAGATATCTCAGGCCATCAGAAAGTTGTGATTTGCAATGTTGAATACTTTGTTTTCATTTACTTTTAAAATCCCAGTCAAATTTCAACTATCTTCCTAAAGGACAGAATATGGCAGCATGAATAACTAAAATCTTTTTTGTTTCCTTTGTGGTGTTAGGGATTGAGCTCAGGGCTAGGGAAGTACTCTACTGAATTGCATGACCAGCTCAATTGGGGGTTTTAAAATAATTTTTCCAACAAAATTGTGGCTATTAGCTGCTCCTTTCAATTTTACTTAACTTACAGAAACACATATGCAAGTCAGAGATGTGTTGAGTGGAAATATATGCTGGCTCTTGTGATCTGTTAATTATCCATAAAATATAAAACTGAGATTCTTTTACACCACAGCTATTCCTTAAGTAGATCAGCTGAACCTAAGCACATACCTTAAGACATAGAGCATCTTCTCAGACATAGACCAACACTGGCAAATGTTGCTTTAGTTTCATCTTATAGTCCAGAGCTTTAGGTCCATAATTGTTTATCTCATGCTGCTTTCATCTTTGATTTTAGAAAGTGATTCATGTGGAATGTAATATGCACCTCTAAATAACTACTCAAAAATTTGTTTTCTGATAAGATTATTTCCTGCACCAAAATGAGAATTTTTAGATAATGCATAGAAAAGAAACATTTTGTTTTGCTTTGAGTTCTTTGACATTATTTATCCATCCATTCACTCATTTATTCAGTTCCTTAACTTGGCTTGTATTAGTGAACATCTACTGTTGCCATGTTTGGGTGTCATATGTCACTAAGAATAACTTTTTCTCAGGGGGTTTGCCATTTGACAGGGGAGAAAGCCACATGTGAGGGTGGCCTCCATGCCATGTGCTGATGGTGCCAAAGCAAGGACGAGGGGAAGCCCTGCTTGGATGACAAGGAGGGCACTGGGGAAGGTATGCATTGTGTGGCACTGTGAAGGGGACATACAAGACTCAGATCTGGAGTACAGCTGAAGATTTCACACCAGGTTGGTTCATTGTTCAGAGAGGAACACATCAATTTCTCTGGTGCCATACTTAATTGAAATTATGCTATTCACATTAGCTCTTTAGTATCCGGAGGGTATATCAGGAATACCTAGATTCTTTTTTAAAATTTTTTTTTTATTTTAAAGAGAATAAAACAAGAGGGCAAAACAAAGCAGATCAGAACAGAACAACATAAGCAACACAGCACTTTACAATAAGACAACTGGACATTAACAGTAGCTATCAAAATATCTATTCCTCTGCTATAGTTTATCATAATTTCAAATACAATAATATCAAACATACCAAAATAGTATAAAACAATTCAAGAGCAAGAAAGAATTACAGGACATTCTGAACCGAATAACTATGATCAATGGCTACTATAATGTCTCATTTTCAATAAAAAGATTTTTTTATGCTATCACATATATTAAAATCCCAATAAGACACAACATGATAGAACTGATGGTAATAGCAGAGTAGAAGCATGGTAGGACTTCTAAGGAAGATGATATTAAATCAGCAATGGCTGCCATAATGTTTTGTTTTCTTCAAAACAGCTTTTCATACCATCACACATAATAAAGTCAAATAAAACAATAAAACCATTCCAACTGATGAATGAAAACATTGAAAGGCCTCAAAGCAATGAAATGGGGAATCAGGATCACCATACAATCTTATATACTCTTACTAACTCTCATACTAGAGAGACTATACGGTATTTACACATGTGAGTTTGGTTTATTTCACTTATGAGTATGATGTGTCTCAAGATGTGTCTACTTATTTGTAAATATCTCAATGTGATAATTCTTTATAGCTGAGTAGTACTCCATTGTATAAAAATACCACAGCTTTTTTATCCATTCCTCAGTCAATGGGCACTTAGGTTGTTTCCAAGATCTGGCTATTACAAATTGTGCTGCTATAAACATGGGTGCATGTATATCACTGTGATATGATGTTTTCAGTTCTTCTGGGAATATGCCTAGAAGTGGAATAGCTGGGTCAAATGGGACTTCCAAACCCAGCTCTTTGAGGAATCTC
>PVJX010051702.1:0-10219 GCA_004027295.1 Dolichotis patagonum | reverse complement strand
ATGGATTAAGATTTTATTATGTCCTTGACAAATCTGGTGATTCCCAAAGGGGGAAGAATTGGATAATAGGGACACTGAGTGAAAAAGAATTAAAGGGGGGAAGTTTAGTAAATAGGAGGGCAACAAGTTGGTCCTTGGATGGCCCCCTTTTCCAGAAGTTCACATGTATTAGTGATCCTTCAATGCGCAGTGCTCAGATCCTGATGACTACCCTCCACGTCCCACCTCAGCTGTCTACTCTTTTGAGTGATCCCCCATGCAGCTTTAGTCAAAGACCTGTAAAGCCTTGTTTGGGATCCACTGATTGGAGAAGGTTTTGATTCCCTACAGAACTGAAGAAAAAATGAAAATAGAACTTTTCAAGTGGGAAGAGGATCAAGAGTCGGAGAGAGCATGAAAGGAAGGAAACGCAAAAAATAATAATAATAATAATAATAATTATGATGTATTATGTACACATACAAACTTCCCTGATAAATGTAATCATTGTGTGTTGAAAATATGTATTAATAAAGAAGGGGATTCATTTCCTTACTTTCTAGTCATTGAGAAGCATATGTAGCAACCTGCTGAACAGGGAGGACCTTCTATCTGGGATCCAGTGCGCAGGAAACACAGGAAGGCTGGTACGCTCCAAACTATGGACTGCTCTAAGGAACCAACCTACGAGCAGCAAAAATAAAAATGATGAAGAGGGATGAGATTTTGCTTGGCAACTACGTTTTTGGTTATTCTGCATCAGTTATGTTCCACAGCTACAGAACAATATTGTATGGGAAAAAAAGCACAGAAAATCAACTTCAGTCTGATCACAAGTAATTAGACAATCTTGACCAAACAGCCAATGCCTTATGTCATTCTCCATGAGCAGAGGGTCCCAGGCAGAGGTGCCAGCCACCAGGCAGAGGTCCCAAATAGGGGTGCTCAACTCATTCCAAACATGCCAAAGCCACTGCAGCAGTGCCTCCTTCAGGCCAACCCCAAGGAAATTTGGCAGGGAGTGGAGATAGGTAAGAGGGAGAGAAGTGTCTCAGGGAAAATGGTGTTAGCTGTTGACCTTTCCAATCTAATCCAGTGTATCTCAATCTTGGCCACACAATAGAATCTTCTGGGGGAAAACATTAAAGGTCCTAATGTCCAATTAAATTAATATTCTGAAGAGTAAAATCCAGAATAAATAATATTTTAGACTCCCAACACAACTCTGATTTCAAACCAAGATCAAGATTCATTGTGTAAGAATCACTACATTAGTCCATTTTTATGTCAGGAAAATGCCAGGAAGCACAGATTCAATTCTGCAGCTATTGGAAATTTTGAGTAGCCAAAACTAGCACCATATAGATCTACAAAAGGTACACTATTGTTTGCAATAGTTCTCAGACTTAACTGCATATAAGAATCTTGTGGAAATTTACACACACACACACACACACACACACACACACACACCACAGATTCCAGATTCCACACACACACACACACACACACACACACACACACCCCACAGATCATCACAGGCCAGATGAATTCAATTAGAACTTTGTCAGGTTATAACACATATATAAATGTTTTCAATTTCTCGGGTACTTCCAAGTTCCAATCCTATAGTCCAAGTGTTGCTCTCATTAAAATATATAGAGGAATCACCTGTGGATGCTGAGTTAGCTACAGACCCAGCTTCACTAAGTCTGGGGTAGGGTCCAAGATTTTGTATTTCTAACAATGCTCCAGTTAATGGCAATGCTGTTTTCAATAAGTTATCCTTCCAGTGGAGAGGGTTTAATCTATTTTCTTGTCAAAAATCCACTGGAAGACATTAACACAAATCAGCAATTTCTTTGTGAGTTTAGAGAAGCCCCTGTGCTCTTAACAGTGATAAGAGAAAAAAATCTTAGCAAATAACAACCACAACTACTACCATATGCTCCTGCTTGATACTATACTTTCCTTTCATGACTAAGTTTTTGGAAGACGAGATGTTTTCACAGTCTCATGGCCACTGGGCCTTCCTTTTAACAGTTATGCTATGGGCATCAGGGCAACCCGGTTAGCCAGCAAGCCTGCAGCCTTGGAGAAGCCAGCTGGAAAGCCATTTTCTAACGCATGTGCTCTATATTTTCATGAGGAAAACAAAACAAAAGAACATGATTTTCAAGAATAGAGATGTGGTTAGTGAAGAGAAAATTACACAACAATTCACAGTTCCCTGGTAGCTAACAAGTAGCTGGTCCCCATACATCCACCCAATGAAAACAATGGAATAATTTGGTTCTAAAGATATGCATTGTATTAGACTTAATCTAAAATTATGAATTCTAATATAAATACATGTATTTTTCTATAACACAGGTCCAATATACCAATTGTATAACTGATTATTTACAGTTTGGGGATATCTGATATAACAGAAACAATAAATACAAAAGATGGGCATGCCTTAGTTAAGTGCAAGGTAGATTAAATCAGTGGAACAATATTGTTGCCATTTATAATTTAAACTATTCAAAAAACCTAGACTAAACCAGTGCTAAATGTTATATATACAAAAAATGAGATATGACTTCTGTCCTTGATAAATAATAGTCTACTAGGAAGTCATAACTGATGTGAACCTAGAGACTGAAGTACAACCTTGAGACCCAAGTCATATTTGTGCAGCATTTTTCACTTAATAATTTTTATCTGGAATATTTTCAGTACTGGGATAAACAACATAAGAAGAACACAGACAAAACACACATCATTTGAAAGATATTATAGAAACAGTGTGATCAAATTTGATAAAGATAGGGACCTGGGGGAAGTTTTGTTATGATTTTCAAATATGGGGAGAGTGATTATTCAGAAGTGGATTAGAGCTTATTTTAAAATTCTCTGGGAGGATAGGTCAGCAGAAATGGTAATACTTATTGGGAGGAAATTTTGGATCAGAGAAAACTTGAAGCAGGGAAATATATGGCTCAGAAAAGCCATGCCACACACTTGTTTAGTGTCAGACTGCCTGATGAGACTCCTTTGGCAGGAGCCAGATAACACCATTGGGGAAGATGGAGAGGACCACATATGAAGGGTAGGAAAGGTCACAGCATGATACTCAGAACTTTCACCTCTCAAAACATAGACTACATCTCATGCCACAAGGCCATTGTCTTGCTGATGGAAAACCAGCAATTTTAGGGAGTCCACACATTTAAAAGAAGGTAGGGTTTGCATGTGCTAAAAATCCCAACCACAGGATGGGGTACAAGGGACAAGAGTCACCTTGAAACTTAAAGGTAAACTGTCCCAGGAGAGAGTTGGAGCAACTGAGAGGAACAGGGTGTTGTCAGTATGAAAGAAAGGGAAAGAAAGGGTGATTGAAGCAAATAATAGGAGCTGAAAAATAAAATAAAGGAGAATAATTGTAGCCTTGGAAACATGACAACTCCTTGCTAGGTCAGTACCCTGGAAGGTGAATGTAGATAGGAGATGGACTTAGGTGAATCACTTTTGATAAGACTATGCACAATCTTTAAGTTGGAAACACATTTTGGATAGTATCAAGTGTAAGATCAAAGATGACTGATAGTTCTAGAAAATCGGGAACAGTGTTTCAGACTAGAAAACAAGACTTTCAAGTGGAATTTGTGTGCATGAAAATCTCACTAAGGTAAATGGCTTCTCTCGCTCTCCCTCCAGCTGAATGCTATCGGTATAAATAGTCCATCAGTTGGTTTCCTCAAAACCTTGACAAATTTCAAGTAAGCAAGAAACCTCCTCCTACCCATGTGCTCCAGAGGACACAGTAGTTGGTGTGGAGGGATTGAACAGAGAATCAAGTTTCCTCATATTTCTAAAATAGCTTGCCTTTTAAATAGCATCCCTGCTAATCCAAAAAAGAAAGGATTTAAAATTTTAACATCCTTTCCATCACTTTCATATTTCACTCATTCTGTACCAGCTGATTGTGCTCCATTTCCTACTGATATTTTAATTCATCCTATTTCTCATTATTATTACATATGAGTCTCTGGTAATACTAAGAACCATTTGTAAAAAGTTACTTCTTTGAAATTGTTGTAAAAAAATTCCAGATACAATCCCACATCCTCAGAATTAATTATAAAACCCTCATCCACTTCCTCAGCCTTTATTCATTTGTAATAGAACACAGTTTTTAAGTCTACATCATTTAATTATTATCTTTAAATCACTAGTCAACAAGGTTACTTGAAAATTCTAGAAGTAGGACTTACATATTAGATTTATTTTGTTTTTTAGAAACTCAGAATAGAGGGTACATCCTTTGGTTTAGTAAATTAATCAGGATAATCCCACTGCAAATCCTCCTGTTAGTGACAGATTGCACAGCCTCACTCAGCACCAAGTAACCCTTTCTGCCACATAATGTTTCACTCTCTTATTCTCAAAAAGCAGACCTTTAAAAAAGATTCCTGTGTTACATACTAGATGATTTAATGTCTTTTTATTCTTAATGATTTCCCATGTTAAAAATTAAGGGTAAGGAATAATAGGTGTTACAATACTATGGGCATAGAATTTGTAAAGTTATCTTAACCATGTCATTATTTATCTCATTGCTTCATTTCTTTGTACTTAAAATTATTTTTCTCCATTTCCAGTGGCCATTCTTTGCTCTTTCAGTCCTTTCTTCCTTTTCTCCCTTTCATACCTTTTGCAGAATTATAGTAACCCCAGAATACATTCCATATTAAGTTCCTAGAGAAATATTTTTTCTCCAGAGAAATTTTTTTCCTGAACTTTCAAAGACACAGTTTCTTTGTCATGCAACCTTATCTCCTTTGCGAGGGAATATGGCATTTGGATTACAGGATGTTTCAAGACTTCTCAGCTTCTTTGGAGCTGGAGATGAAGGGAAGAATGGAAACTTGTGACTGGCAGCGAGTTTTCTATTTTTATCTTGCAAGTTTCTAGTCGATAGTTCTTTTTGTAGGTGATTTTTACCACTTTAAAAGTTGAAGAAGGACAAAGATTGATCTATTTCCTTTCTAAATAAAAAAAGAACAGCTTTTGTGAAAATCCTGTGGAAATAATATTCTCTCAAGGACAAATTGCTTTTCTTTCTGAGGTTTTGGGAATTCTACAGCACTTGTCTGAGAGAATTATCTGCAGCCCAAAGATAGAGATTGTCATAATTAAGTTGGAGGTCATCCCTCCAGGAAGACAACAACTTTCCAGGAACAGCCATTGCAATGGAATTTGCCACTTGTGACCAACATAACCATGAACTGCAGCTCAGCTCAGCTCAGCTCCAGGTGCTGCCTGCCCATCTCCATGGAACACAGGAAGGAGTCATTCCGATCAAACAAATATGCTGACTGGATTGTATGAAATTCTACACATTAATCCTACACCATTATCCATCACAGTGTTTTGTAAACATTATTCTTATTTTTTTCTCTTCTTGAAACAGCTGTTCATTATTTGAAGTCCAGATTGTGTTGTATGTAGGAGGTATATTAAATGATATTGTGAATATTTAAATAAAAACAATTATTATGGTGAAATACCAATTTTCATAAATCTCCAGAAAATTCACCCTTGTTTTATTTATTCAGAGAAAAAAGCAAGACAGAAAAAAACGATAGTAATAACACAGAATTTTTTAAAAAACTAAGAAATCACTAGTTGATCTATTGCATATTGTTATTGTTTTAAATGCAATTATTCCATCATTCTTGCCACCTGCTTAAACAGTTCTGGAAGACTAGTTCCATGAACATCTTTAGTCATGCTGTCATGCCTGTCTTGAGGCCTTGAATCTATTTTTAATACATGTATTAAAGGTAATCTGTGTTTTTCTTTCATGGTTATTTTGACTTCAAGGAAGAATCAGAAGTTAGTCAATGCCAAGTCAAGTGAATAAGATGGATGAAGTCACATTATAATATTTTGACAAGACTTTCAACTAGGTGGTAATGGGCAGCAGCATTTCCTGTAGTTTTAAACACTCACAAAGAGGATTTTCAGATCTGATTCAGAAAGTGGCAAGAATGAAAAAGAATATTTCTCCACTGTTGGTGGGAGTGTAGACTGGTGCAACAACTATGGAAATCAATGTGGAGATTTCTAAATAACTAGGACTAGAGGTCCCATTCAATCCACCTATTCTCCTCCTGGGTATTTTCCCAAAAGAATTAAAAACATCATACTGTAGCAATATATGTGAGCCCATATTAATAGTAGAATAATTTGTAATAGCTACACATTGGAAACAACCCAAATGCCCATCAACTGAGGAATGGATAAAAAAAATGTGGTATTTTTATACAATGGAGTAACTACTCAGTTATAAAGAAAGATAGGGAGATTTATAGGGAAATGGATACAACTTGAGACCATATTCATAAGTGAAATAAGTTAGACTCACATGTAAACATCGTATTGTCTCCCTAGTGAAAGAAACTGAGAAAGTAAATAATATCCAAAATGTACAATAGATATTGTGAAATGGGAAGAAACTATTCAAAAGGAAAGAGAAATTGTGATGAGAGAAAAGAGAAAAGAAGGAAGGGAAAAGGAAAAAATATACATACACACAAAAATACTTAAGATAGTTATATGACTAATTTCAATTAGTTAATTGAAAAGAAATGTTTACGTCTGTATTGTTTGATCAATTTTTCTTGTCAATATGATATAGCAAGTACCTTGAAGATTACAACATGCAATGTACTAAATATTGTTACACTCTTACAATCTTATTTTGAAATTTTGTACTATTATTTTTATTGTTTTTGTTTAAATAAAAAAGAATGATGGGGTAAATGTGTTTAAAGTAAGGTATGGTATTTTGAGAGGGAATAATGTTAATGTGCATCTTACTGAAATAAATATTTTAAAAATTTAAACATTCACTGTGTTTTTCTCCCAACCCTTTAATTTGTCTCTGTTGACTAATACCTGGAATGTAGGAGACATAGGAAAGAGTTAGATGGTTTTCAATGTGACAGGTAATAGAAAGTACAATTCAAATTAATGTAAATTATAAAAAAAATCTAGACTGTATAGATATAACACTAACTGCAGATGAAGTGAGATTCAGAAGTAAGAAATGTGTCAAGTGTCTAGTTTCCCTTTGTTTTCTCATTCAAACTGCCACATCAGATTCAGTTCTAGCTGAGACCTAAATCAGTACAGCAATTCCAGACCACCTACCCTAACATATGTCATTTGGGAAAAGAGAAGCTATCTTTCAGGAGAAAGAGAAGAATCTGTATCCTGAATATCAGTTATAGCATCCCTGACTACTCCAGTCACTTGCTCATCCCTGAACCAATAACTACAAACACTGGATAGAATATATTATCTAGCCAGTCAGCAGCCTTCCCCTAGGTCTTGGTAAGATCCAATCTTTTCAAACTACGTTTCCCAGAAGATGAAAGAGGTGGATTTAAAACAATAAAAGGAATTAATCATGGTAGACAAAAGTGATAATATATGCTTTGGGAAAAATTTAAAAGAAAACATTTTTGCAGCACCTGATCAATGTTTGCTGAACCAGTAAATTAAAATTTCTCAAGTTAACAAAATTCTTGTCTAACTATTATAAGCCATATATACATTTTTTACTGAAATAAATTTGCCAATTATCACAGTGATGTTTACTTAAATACAGTTGAAGTCTTCATGGTTTGCAATGTGAGAGGTCATGTCTTACATGTGTAAAAACTGAATATTTCCTATTTGAGTTTTTTGCTTGCTGGAGTTCTACATAAACATACTAGTTTTTATGAGCCCATAAACCAAAAATAAAAATAAGAAAAAGTATGCAAAAATGCTCAAGAATGTGTGCAATAAGCATCCAAGTCAAAATGTATATTAGTAGTCCTCAATATCAAAGCATATAAAAAGTATTCAACAACTAATAAACATTTATTCTCTAGGTCCTGGCCTATGGGATCAGAGGAAAGATCTTCAGTACTGCAAAAAAATCAATAAATAAAATAAAATAAAATAATTTTCAGATAAGTATTTACAAATTCAAGCAGCAAGCAAAAGGTGGGGGAAAGTACTGCTTCTTTAGCTTTATATCCTTCATTTATTCCTTTATTCATTTTAACAACTTTCATTTCAAACTTCATAACATATCTCTTTATTCTTCTATCACTTTGAAGCATAATTATAACTCAGCCTGTCTTCATGAAACAAACCAAAAATTCCTCATTGCTTATTCTTCTGTTAGTCCAAAAGCAACCAAAAACATTTCCACAACACAGAATGGTAATGCTTAGATTTTTAATAATTTCTTGCGTGAATAAATTACTGCAAAGAAAGTACTGAAATCACTGTCACTTAAAATGATCTTTCTGGGGATAACCCAGGGGAAAGAGCTGTAGTGTATCAGTGTTAAAGTTGGAGCAGGTCTCCATTCTTCCATGAGCCAACAAAACTCTCATAAACTCTCATAAACATATGCTGCACTTCTCTATGAAATCATTGTGATTGTTAATTGTGATACTTAAGTCAACTTTAATTAAGTAAGAAGTGCCTAGCAGATTAGTAAGGTGCTCTGTCCATAGTGTAAAAAAGCAAAACAAAACAAAACAAAACAAAATGTTGGAGACTGCTGACTCAGCATATCTGCTACATTCATCTGTTGCTTTTTTGTATTTAACGTTTCACAGGATAAAGCACAGGACCTAAAGTTAAGAGATTTAATTTCTAGTTTCTCCCTGGCTCAGAGATTCTGAAGTCTCTTACTTCAGTGGCTCAAATGAGGAAATTTGATGAATTTAGCTCACAAATATGTTTCAATTACTGTGCTTAGTGATTCATAGGCTCTGTCTAGAGCAGCATGCTAGAAAGATACAGAAGAAAGTCTTCAAGACTAGTAGGAAAGAGTTTAATTAGCAACAGCTATGTGACTGAAGCAGGACTGGCATGACAGCACTAGACCCTGAACTACTTTAGTAGTATACACCATGTTTATGATGTCTTAATGCTACCTTTGCTTCATACATCTCTGAGTAGACTACGAACCTTAGCACCATGTCCTACAGACAGTAGCTGCTTTATTAAAATATTTAAGTGAATAAATAAGTACTTAAGCTAAACTTAAATTTTGAAAGTAGACATTTAAATTAAATCAAATTGATAGAAATATATAATTTCTTTTTCTAAATTATATTTCTTTCAAGAATTGATTTTTACCTCACAACTTCAAAGTTTAAAATGTGGGTTTCTCTGGGTCAAATTTCATATTTCTAGTGTCACAATAAAAAGCTTTTCCATGAGGATTATAACTGTGTGCTTCATGAGTTCTATTTGAATAGATGCTTGAGACATTTCCTTTTTCCGTTTTTGCATATATCATTTATTTTTAACTTTTTTTTTCCGGTACTGGGGATCAAACTCATGACCCCATGCTTGCAAGGCAGGAGCTTATGCCACTGAGCTAAATCCCCAGCCCATATTTTTAACTTTTAAGTAACAGTTTTCTTGAAATACAATTACATATAGATGTTAATGAAGTTTTTTGTTTGTTCAGTTTTTTTTTTTTTTTTGAACCAGGAGTGAAACTCATGACCTGGCACTTGTCAGGCAGATGCTGGGCTGCTAGGCTGTATCTCTGGCCTAGTGATTTTAAAATACATTTATAGTCATAAATCCATCATGATTGTGTGGCTCCAGAAAGATTTGCACCCTAAAAATAGACCGCATATCTGCTAGTAGTTATTCCTCATTTTCTCCTTCCGCTAAACTCTGGTATCTACCAAAATATTTTGTCTGTATGGATAAATTTGCCTATTTTGGACATTTAATGTAAATAAAATCATATAATCTGTGATATCTGGTATCTGACTTCTACTTCACATAATGTTTTCAGAGTTTATTTCTTTACAGCATGTATCAGTGTGTTCTTGTCAAGTGAATAGCAGCCCATTATATAGATATACCATGATTTAGTGTATTCATTTATCAGAATAATATGTAAACAAGTACAAGTACAATTGTTTGATATCAATTGTCTTGAATACATACATGGTACGGTTTTTTGTGTAATTCTACTTAACCTTCTGAAGAACTCCTAAAAGAGATATTGATAGGTATACTAATTTAGAAGAAAGCATCCAATGTTTTAATTACTCCCTGCACTTTTAAAATCAGGCAACATGGGCCCTTCACCCCCAGGAAGTCTCCCAGAAAGCAGGATCTCGGCCTGTCTCTTTGGGACCCGAAACTCTCGGACCCG
>PVJX010051701.1:0-10204 GCA_004027295.1 Dolichotis patagonum | reverse complement strand
GAGGTGCCCAGCCCTTCTTTTATTAATCTACTTATCTCTTGTTTAATTTGAATTAATATTTCAGTTTTGGTCCCGCTTATGAGGTCCTGAAGATATCTCTTTATGTCCGCTAACGCTGTGTTTGATGTTGCATTTTTGCTGCCCTCAGTCTCTTTTGTATTTACCTCTCCTGGATCAATGTTCTCAGGGTTGGGGGCTGAGAGTGTTTTCTTATTTCTCCCTTTCCTCATGTTTTTGGTTCCTTCCATACAAGTGTACAGTGTAATTCCCAGACCCTTTTATTGTTGGTTAAGGCTCCTCTAGAGGGCGCAGGCTAGGAGCTTTAGCCCTCTTCAATAGGTTATCAGAGATTAGAGTTCACCCTTGGGCAGTGTGCACTATCTTCTCCCTTCTGGGCCAGTCAACCTTTGCAGGCCTTCACTGGTCAGTGTGCACTGATCTCAGGGGCGTGGCCTAGGCCAAGCAGATTCCACTAATCCGCTCAGCGAGGGGAGCAACCAGCTGAAGCCACTTCCTTATGGAGTTAGGGCTGTCCTGCCCAAATCCAACATGTCGTGCAGTCGGTTTCCCCTTTCCCATGGGAGGGTCTTATTCCCATCACTCACCGCGTCCACGAGAATTGCTGGGCTCCCCGACCTCCGACTTCAGCGCGGCTAAGGTGGGAATTCACGGTGCCTCTGGGTGGGTCGCATGCAGGGCCCGTCCGGGCAAGCTGCAGGCAGGGCTGTTCAGCTCCGCACTCTGGCGGCTCAAGCCAGTCGCTTTGGCGCAGATCGCTTGTTCAGGACAGGCAGGAATTCAGGTGGCTCGAGGAGGGTGCCGTGCTTGCTGATCTTATTTTCACCAATAGTAGCCCTAGGACCTCATATTCGAGGGGTCTTTTGTGCTTTAGTTTCTTCGTGTGTTGTGAGAGTCTATCTCTCTCTGTTTGGGTCTCTCCAGGGTGTTTTATTCTGGCATTTGAGCTGTCTCTCTCAGAGAGGGTCTCTCTCCTGCTACCTACCAGTCTGCCATCTTGTCTTCTCAGTACTCGATGGCTCTATTTTTCATTTGGGGGGGAACCTGCGCACTGTTTTCTGTGACAGGTGTGCTAATTTACAATCTCACCAACAGCGCGCAGGAGTTCTCTTTCCCCCACACCCTCACCAACCCTTAGCCCTGTCACTTGCTAATAGCCATCGGAGCTGCGGGATGATAGATATCCCATTGCAGACCTAATTTGCACTTCCCCAATGATGCTGAGCATATATTTTTCATACACCTGTTGGCCATGTGTGTCTTCTTTTGAAAAATGTCTCTTTAGGTCCCTTGCCCACTTTTAACTGGGCTATTTTCTTGCTAAGAAGTTGTGTGCATTCCTTACATATTTTTCTGTTAACCCATCAGTGAATTTTTGGCTCGCAGGTATTTTTGCCACTCTGCGAGTCTCCTGTACAAAGACAGGCTGTCTCTTCACTCTGGTCTCCTTTGCTTGCAGAAGCTTTTCTGGTTGGTGCAGCCCCATTGTAGTTTTGTTCTGCTTCCTATGATTTGGGGTAATATCCAAACATGGTTTGGCATAAATAATGCCAAGAATCTTTTCTCTGATGTTTTATTTCAGTAGTTTTACTGTCTCAAGTCTTACATATAGATTTTTTTTTACATTTTTTTACATTTAGATCTTTAATCCACTTTGGGTTGATCTTGTTATAGGTCCTAATTAGTTTTCTAGTCTTATTGTAAATTTCCCTCAATGATTATGTAAGATTAGAATTTTCAGTTCCTTGTGGATTCATTCAAACTGGCTAACAAAATTAACTGTGCTTGATGTTTTCCTGAAGGACAGATTTTTTAAACTGGTGATTCATGTTTTTCATAAGCAGGCTGATTTGGCTTTTACTGTGTCTTTGTGAGTCGGTTTTGGTAATAGACATTTTCTGTAACTATTTCCACTTTGTTTGATTTCAGAATTATTGTCATAAAGTCATTCATTCTATTCTGTTGTATTATCTTCTCTAGGTCACAGTTTGTGAGTGTGCACAGGCTCATGCTATTGATTTGTTTGGATTTTATTCTAGTTTTGAATACCTTCTCTTGCTTTTGTTGCACTTCTTGAAACCAGGGACTGATTTTTCCCTTTATTTGCTCTCTGCACACAGAACCAAGACCCATTCAGACTCCACCAACCCCGCTTGGTAACTCAGGGACCAGGGGCCAGCGAGGTCTCTCCATGGAAAGTCACAGGGCACTCTGCTCTGCACTCTGGTCTCTGAGTCTGCAAAGGTAGTCACAGGTGTGGTGCTCACAAGGAAACAGTGGGAACAGTCGAGGCGGCTGAGTTTGCCTGCAGTGGGTCACACCTGCTCTGCCCCTGGAGCAGGACTGTCCAGCACAGCAGCCACTAACTATCACATGTGTGGCCATTCAAGGTTAAATTTCAATTAGCAAGGAGTAAGCAGTTTGTGCAGCTCCAGCCTGCAGATCACACTGCAGGTGGCCGATCCCCGTGGGAGCTGAAGAGGCAGCACATTCTGTCCCCAGGAAGAGCTGGCCTGTCATGCAAGTGATTCCTAGCTGCAGACTCTAGAGTGTTCTCCTTGAAACTCTGGCCATATGCAGAGGTCTCCAACTACTGGAACCTCTTAGACCCTGGACTCTTCTTCTGTTCCTCTGCACCATCCATGAGAAGCCACAGTCCAGGTCCTGTCCTTCCTAGAGGTCATTCCCTGCAGGCCTCATCTCACGCCAGCGACAAAACTGGCTGAAGCCTGCTTACCTTTCCAGTTTCCAACCAACTCGTCACCATGGGCCTCAGGGGACTTTTTTTCCCATGTGTCACTAACCACGCATTTTAAAAGATGCTTTTAAAACATTCAATCCAGCATTTCAGATGCTATGCACTGGTGTGGTTTTTCTACATAGCTTATCAGGCATGCTGCCAAAAATGGAAATCTCATCATTGGTTTTTGACATAAGGGACCCCTCTGTCTTCCCTCCCTCCTTACCCTTCCCACTTTTCCTTTCCCTCTTTCTCCTTCCCTTCCTACCTTCTTTCTTCCCTTCCTCCCCTCTTTCCTCCTTTTCTTCCTTCCTCCTTCTTCCTTTCCTTCCTTCTTTCTTTCTTTGCTTCTTTCTACCTTGCTTCTTTCTTTCTCTCCCTCCCTCTTCCCTTCCTTTCTGTTAGAAAACATGAGGGAAAGACTGATTCACATGATGTCTCCCCAGAAAGCTTTCATTCCTGGCTGACCATCAGAGGAAAATGCGGTCTCCAGCAGCAGCAGGAGATGCATCACCGTCAGGCAGTGCGCTCCAAGCTCGGCCCTGCTTGGCATTTGAGTTAGAGCCCGATGGCCAAGCCCAGCAAGTCTCTGTCTGCTGCACTGAACCTTAAGGGAGTTAAGCAGCCACTTTCAGTAACTGGCGAAGACAGCATGAAAGAGGTCAACACCCTCATGGCAAAAGCTTGACCCCGGGAGGAACTCAGTGGTCAGCAGCAGTTCAGGGGGAGCTGATGGCTTTTTCTCAGCCAGCCAGATATGGGTGTGGCTGAGCCCAGGCGTCCAGGACAATACGGAGAGAAGGAATGGTCAGGGGAGCAAGCATTGGGAATCCCAGGGGCCTGCACGATGGAATGATGTGAATGCCATGGACCCTGGTCAGGAGCTGTGGCTTTGCCTCTCCCTCTGATTGGAGGCCTGGATCCAGGATGACGGTTACCAGGAGACTGTGAGAAATCCAACCCTCTAAGCCCTGGGGTGTTGAGGTGTGAGGTCATCTGTGATCATCAAAACACTCTGCTCCAAAGCCTCTTCCCAGCCAGGGAGCAGCTGGCTACGGGTGCTCAGAACAAGGGACGAGGGTGCCGCGCCAAGGGGTCACTGTCTGCTGCTGCCATCACCATCCTCTCCGTTTCCCAGCTCCCACAGACCAACTCTGGTATAAAGGGGAAAAAAATCAGAACAGAAGAAAAAAGAGAATCACAAGACTACCGGATGGGCCACATGCAATACATTTTAGAGTCCACTTAGTATCCTCGCAGCAAAAGTATTTCTATAGGGAGGCAAAGCCACATTGTGTGCAAACTCTGCACCCGACTTGTCCATCTTGGAGCCAGTGGCTTTCCTGGAAAATGCCCTGCAGCTGCCCTTGGGGCTCTAGACCACCCCTGTGTGTCCCTGCAGGGGTCCTTCCCTCACCCTCAGCAGGGCTGGTGGCTGGTTTGCCAGGCCACCTTCCCCTGGTGTGGCCAGGAGCATGGGGGTCTTTCTGTCAGCTGCAATGAGTGAGTCCAGCACAAAAGCACCCGAGAGAAGACCAAGAAGACTCAGTTATGGGACAGATCACACTGCCTCCCTCAGTGACGAGGCTGTGGCGGCCTCTGTGACACCTGCAGTGGTGTTGCTGACCAGACTGAGCCTCTGTACAAAGCTTTGCCCAGGGCCAGTCCCCGAGGTGTGACACAGGTGTGATTCAGTGCAGTTCTGGACTCCTGCCACAGTGCCGGTCTCTTGGATGGTGTCTTAATTACTTTTCTCTCATTGCTGAGGCAAAATACCTGGTGCCCAAAATTAGAGAAGGGAAGGTTTATTTATCTTACAGTTTGGGAGGTTTCAGTCCATACTCAGCTGGCTCCAAGGCAAGGTGGTGTGGCTGAGAGGCAGCCATTCATGGTGGTGGCAAACAGCAAGAGCAAAAAGGGTAAAAGAGAAAAAAACACGCCTTTTTCCTTCCCTTATGTTGTATGCCAGCTCAACCCCTGGGCAGGTGCAACATTCACACTGCCAGTCCCAGCCCTAAACAACAAACCAATCACAAATGCAAGACTCAGCTGCCTCCATGACTGCATGAGGCTTGAGGGGCTACCTGGACACAAACCATAACAGATGGGAACTCCAGCTCCCCAAAGGACAACTTGGGCAATTGTATAATCTCTGTGTGCCTCAGTTTCCAGGTGACCAGGCTTGATATTAAGACCATCCACCCACTAGAGCTGTCATGCAGGAGCTGACACCCAGAATGACTATGTGGTACTCAGGATGGTCCCCAACCTGAGAGGGGTCCCTGCCGGCAAAGAAGCCGGAGCCTGGGCCATGTGTCTGTGCCATGTACACCCCACACACATCCCTAGTGCAAAGAGGGAGCAGAAGACAGCACTCAGATCTACTGGGGACATGTGCCTGATCCAGATAGGCCAGAAAGAGCCATCTTGCTGTGAGTGACTGCGCAGACAGTAGGTCCCATGCCAGCCAGCCCTGAAGGGCTGAGGAGCAGAGGGCCCATCTCTTGCCTTCTCCACAGCAACCTCATCAGTTCTTGGAATCTGCCACTGGCATGGCTTTACACAGTTTTTGCACACCCCACACATGTCCCCCTGTCCTTCCTCCAGCTCATGTGCTGGAGACATGCGTGGTGGCAGATGGTAAGGGCTACTGACCAGCATCCCCAGGATGGGCCCTTCTGTCTACACGCATCCTGCATCCTGCATCCTGCAAGGACCCAAGCCCTCCAGATGACTTAGAAAGGGCATTCTAAGTATCAAGGAGCTCAGCCTCAGGGGCAGCAGGAAATGGATATCTTGGGCTTCTGGGAGCCTAGAGCAGATGCAAATGCTCCCTCCCTCCCCTATTGCAGCAGGCACCCACCTCAGCCATCTGCCCTGCCTCTGCAGGCAGAGTCTCTCTGACTAGATTATTCAGGGTCTGGACTACTATATTGCCCCTAAGGAAGAAGAGGGTGTTCAAGACCCTGAGAACCTTGAGGAGAGGAGAGTCAAGCATATGGCCCCACTCTCACTCTGTGTCTCTCTCTTTAAATAAACACGTGTTAAAAAGTGAATTATTCTGAAATCTCTGCCGGTAGCTGACTGTGCTCTCTTGACCACAGTGTGCTGAGGCCTGGACAGTCGGACTCGGGCCATGCATTACATAAGCATAGCCAGTCCATGAGATCAGCATCTTCCCATAACCCTTGAACGAGCTCCCAAACAAGGTCGGGTGACTGAGAGCAGCCTGGACCCTGTAGCTGCTCCTCTGAGTTGCAGGAAGAGATGAAGTTGCCTGATTACGCAAGGCTACTCCTATCTGTGCAAAAACCAACTGCAGGGACAGCTCCAGAGGTTGTTTCCAGGGAGCAGAAAGCCATCAAAGGTAATGCAGAGCAGTTAGAGTGCATCTTTCAAAGCAGATGAGCCCTGGAAAAGGGACAGATCAACAGCAGCACTGCGAGCACCACTTCCAGGGTCGGGTTTGACTGACAGGGCTTGGGGCTGCTGGTGTGGCTCAGTGGTCAGTGCTTGTGGGGCACACACAAGACCCCCATATTGTCCCCACTAGCATAAATAAATACATGAAATTACTGGGAGTGAAACTGTAGATGCAGCAAAGGATGTGTCTACACAGTTCCAATACAAGTAAAGCAACTTAATTCAACCCCCAAAATCAACTTTTGCATACCTAAATCCATTGCCTAAGTATTTGGAATCATGTGTATAATATATATGTGCGTGTATGTATGTATATATATATATATATATATATATATATATATTCTTTTATATATATATATATATTCTTTTGAGTATTTCATTGAAAACTGTAAACAGCCAAATTTTATAATGAAGCAAATTTTCAGTCTCCCATGTTAATCTTAATTCTTCCACAGCCTGACAAAATCGCATTCATAGCAAGATTGTAGAGCTGGCCTTTTAAATAAATCATAGAAATAATGGTCTGTGTTTATGTCATGGCTATGCTAGGCAGACCACAGGGGCTTATGGAATACAGCTTCCAAATCCACAAGATACTCTCACTGAGGGCTGAGATATTCTATCACGAGACACAGAGCCAGCAAGGAAAGTTACAAAAAGAAAATCCATACCATAATACAACGTCTAATGTCTAAATCATAACTCTTCCTATGACCCTCTAGAATGTGATACATTACTCAGAAAATGTCACAACTTCTAAGTGTGGCGAAAACAGGCTAGAAACACACTGCACACAAACCAGTGACCACATTGTTAAAACACTCCCAGATTAAGCATTTAATACTCCTTGTTAAGGCCTCCCTGGTCCCATAATCTCCCCCCAAATAGCATCGTGAAGTCATTTAAGGGTAGTCAGAAGGAAACAAACGATTGAAAATATCCTCCAAAAGAGCAAGAGATGCCAAAAATCACACAAGGACTTAATAACCACAGTATTTACAATGGAAAATAATGCATCTGCCAGAAATAGTGCTGGATTTTACCAGCCAGGCTGCTTTATGTTTAATTTTATATACAAGCTTTTTGCCTGGATTTATGACTAAATTGCTTTCTTTCCCTCATCCCCAAGCTTTGTTAGCCTGCTTTTATCAAAACTGAACCATTTGAATTGCACAGTAACAGCAACAGAAGTAAAACTAACCTAAAAATGGTGCTGCTAGACCTGGTTTTAATCACCAGAATGACCCGAAAGTCAGCCACTTCCGGGTCACTCTGCACTCTGACTTCCGGATCACTCTGTACATGACAGGGCTGAAGCACAGAGAGGCTGAGTGCTGCTCAAGGTCTCACAGCTGCTGAGTGGCAGAGCCACGATTTGAACCACAGGTCGGCTATGGAGAGTGCTTCCTTGGCTATGTTCTGAACAGACTCCTATTGCATCTTGAGAACCCTCTTGAGAGCAACTCAGTCATTTTGGTTTGAGTCTATGGATTTTTAAGTCTATTTGCTCTTTGAGTGAATCTTTACCAACCGAGTTGATATATAGTGTCTCTACACAAAGACAGGGCAGATGCAAAATCAAACAAGAGCAGGGTCCTCCTGAAAGACCCAGAGTCTTTGAGTAAGAAGAGGAGATGAGATTCCCTGTGCACTCTGGGAGGCCAGGGCTGAGTCCAGGCTGCAGCGCCTGCAGTCCTCTGTCATCCAGCAACACACACACAGCAGAAGGAGAACTTTGCTGGTTCCCCTGGTCCTGTGGGCCTCTCTATCTGCTCCTTCCACATGCACAGGGGAAGCCTGACTTCTTAGCTCTGAAGACCCTGAATAACCAGGACAGCACCCCAGCATCTCCTGCATCTCCTCAGACTCCTCTCTGCTCTAGGCCTGTCCCCTCCCCTCCGTCCTCCTCTGGACCTCTGAAGTCACATCCATCCTCAAGGTCCAGTTCCTGTGCTGTCCTCTTGGATAGAATTTCCCCACTCTGGCCTCCCTGAAGGGCAGGGCCTCCTTCTCTGGGCTGCAGACCTGTGCTGTAGACCTTTGCTGCAGCCTCTGCCAGAGCGTGGACAGAGACTGTGACAGCCAGCGGGCACAGGGAAGCCTTTGTGCAGCCTACCCTAGTGCAAGTGACCCCTCTGTCCCTGGCATGAAGTAGGACCAGGAGGAAGCCCCACTGCGGGGCTGGATCAGAGCCCAGATGGGGAGGGCAGAGGCACAGCTCCACACTCCCTGTCCCCCAGCTGAGGAAGCAGAGGCCAGTGGACATCAATGGGAGTCTCAGAAATTGAGGGAGGTGCAGGAGGTCCAGGACTGGAGGAGGAAGAAGGGAAAGTGGGAGACTTGGGGGGCAGGATTAGCAGGCCAAGAGGGCAGGGAGGCCTGGGGGCCCCAGCTTAGCTACTGGAGTCCCTCTCCTGGACCTCAAGGATGCCCCGTGGACTTCCTCACCACTGGTGGTACCACTTGGGAAGGGCTGGTAGGTGGCGCCTCCCAGGCTCCCACATGCATGAAAAGCTGCTTCCTTGGCCTCCCGTCTGCACGGTAACTTGGCAGCACCAGAAATCTGCTTCCTTCCAAGCCCCTGGTGTCCTCTGGCGGAGGAGGCTATAGCCAGCCTCGGTTTTGTAGGCTTGTTTCCCTAATTTTAATTAGACATTAGTTAGGATGTTTATCCAATTAGTTCCTAATTAAAATTTTAATGCCACAGTGATCACAGGACTTATTTTTAATGCTTGTTAGCCATGGTTTCTGGTATTTTCTGAAGAAATCAAGTCTTGCTTTCTTTTCTTCTTAATCTAATTATCTAATCTAAGCCATCAACTCCGCTCCAGTTATGGGGGGGATTCTCATTTCCGTTACCCCAGACCACAGCACACTCACTTTCTCTTTCTCTTTGTTTACCTCTGTAACCTACTTGTTGGTTGGCTGTAACCTACTTGTCACCTGCAAGCAGACAGGGATGGAGATACAGTGTAGCTGTGGCACCTAACTGCCCACGTGCACTTGGCTGTTGGTGGCTACACAGCAGCGTTCACACCGCACAGGAAGCAGCAATCTCATGTACTGGGTTCTGTGGCCCTGGGTTCAGAGGCAAGGTCTCCCCTGCTGAGTTTCCTCCACTGTCATGGCTGTGATCAGGATAGCCGAGGTGACACTCAGGTGTGGGTACAGGTGGCGGAGTCCTCAGACCTTTGTGTGTAGACTTCAGCCTTGCAAGGTGTCAGACAACAAAATCTTTCCTTGCAGAAGGTATATAAACAAGGAACCTCTAGGAGGGGACAAGGCAGAGCCAGGCTTGAGTCCTGTTAGGGATGAGACACAAGATCCACATCATCTCCATGGGGTGCTACCCCACCTCAGCAAGAAGACCACCAGAGGCCATGACCCCTTCACCTGCACCCAAACAAGCCTGATTTCTGTGGGACTCGCCGGCCTGCTGCCACCAGTCAGAGAATCTGTACAAGAGGAAGACTTGTCTTCTCTCAGGCAGTTTGCTGCAGGGAAGTGTCCCCAGGTGTGCATACCTGGGGGACCCAGAAATGCACCTCTGCTGTCCTCCTGCACTGAGAGAGCTGTCAGACCCTCCAGATTCAAGGTTGGGTTCCAGGTCCCCACCTCTGGACAGGAGAGGTATCACAGTGGCCCGTGTTCCCCACTGAGGCTCTGTGTCCCCAGGTGTGTCCTGCTGCAGGCCAGACGGCAGCTAGGCTTGGCCTCCCCAGGCCTTCCCAGCCTTACCCTGGGCATACGGCTGAGGTGCCCACCCTGCCTCTCCACCGGTCCCCCCAGATTGCGGCTGGGCTCCCGCTCTCCCAGGGGAGCAGGGCAGGTGCCACATTCCTGCCGCAAAGCCCAGCTGCCTCCCCTGCTCCCTTCCTGCCCTGCCCAGCCCCTGCCTGGAGCACCTACAAGCCCAGACACCCAGACCCTGGCACACTCCTACTGCATTCACAGCCACGTGCCACCCCCCTTTGCTTGCTTTCCTTTGCTTTCTTGGAAAAGTGCCCCCAAAATAATAAA
>PVJX010051700.1:0-10210 GCA_004027295.1 Dolichotis patagonum | reverse complement strand
GTTTGTTTTGATTCTGTTTGAACTGATATTTAAACATGTCATAATTACATATGTTTTGGGATATCATACAATGTTTAAATATATGTATGAACTACATAGGGCTTAATAAGAGTTGAATTGTAGACTTCTTTGAGAATGATCATGTTTTATGATATCATTAAATTCTTCTCTGCTGGATTTGTGTAATAAACAGTATAGTACTGTTAACTGCAGACTTTCTACTGCTCAGCCGCACCCCAGAACACCTTGCACCTATGGAACTTCCCACCACACCCACTGATGAGCTTCTCCCACACTTTCTCCTCCATCTTTAAGTATCACAGTTTCCTAGAGCCCATGGTTTACATGGATTTGTTTTATGATGGTGCCTGGCTTTGGAAAATCTGTTACAGCTTCTTCAATTATGATTTAATATCTTGGGTTGCCACCAACAGGGAGTGGTAACTGTACTATTCAACATGTCACTGGGTACAAGGACACAGCCCTATGACCTACTTCCTACCTTCTAACAGGTCATTCAGCTGAGACCTCATCAATGGATGAACCCCTTTAACACGTTGATGTCTCCATCACCTATCACTGCTATAGGCCTTGCATTTATATTGCTGATCTGGGATGTAAGTCCACCCATGAGCTAAAGGAGTAATTTAAAGTCCAAACACTTACTCTGGGGTAAGGATGGATACCATTTTAGAGAGGAGTGCCCAAAGTGCAACCCAAAACACTTCGTCCTATCAAAGTGTAAGTACTGCCATTAAACATCAATACTGAAGTTTTAGTTCAGAAAAAATATTCATGCACTAGCATCACTTGTTTAAAAGAAAAATAAATGCCACATATACCATGTGATCATCAATACTGCCTAGGCTTTTCCACAACTCAGCTTGTCCAGCTTTACACCTAACAGCTGAATAAAGGTCCATTTTGTGCGGATTTGTATACTGTGGCTCTCTAGATATGGGGTACATTTTCTCCATATACACATTTCATGCTTTTTATATTAATGATGCTTGCTTTATGAAGGTATGAAATGTTGAGTGCCATGAACAGCTGTTTTCTCCATATAGAATTGGATACTGTGTGAATGTCATCCCCAATGTATAGGTCTTGCTCTTCTGATCTGTAAGTTGATTGATTGCTGTTCCAGCTCCTGCATATTCCTGTTGTGGTTCACAGATTCCTCTCCCTGTGGTGAGAATGTGTGTGCCTGTGCTGTGTTATGCTCTTTTCGGAAAGAAAACAGTGCCAGCAATTATGTTGATCCTTTTAGTAAGTTTCTGGATTTTACCTATTTCATCTCCCTCTGTCTCAAATTTTTCTACCTTTTTAAATTTTTTAGTTCTTATTCATTTTTATCAATTGTGTTTACAGTGTATAATGGATGCATTTATTTTAGAGCCTGACCCATATGCTTAAAACTCTTTAATTCTTGTTTCACCAGATTACCTGTAACATCCCTCCATTTCTTGGTTCCTTTAATTTTGCAAAATATCTGCATTTTACCTCATTTTTTTGCTATTTAACACATTTATATTCCTATTTACTAACATAAAATAAACTATGAAGTATTTAAGCTTTTCTAATTTATTTTCCTTATAAAGTGCAACAATTTTTTCCAGCTATTACTTTGACAATGAAAGACTATCCAGCATATAGTGAATGGAGAACTTAAAAAATCGATTCAACTAAAAATAAGAAATACTTGCTCCCAGAAAGCAGCATCTCGGCCTGTCTCTTTGGGACCCGAATGTCTCGGATCCGTAGACTGGCCTGGGCTTTTTGGATCGAAAGTCTGTGCAGACCTGCATCTCGGCACAACTCTTTGGGGCTGGTAGTCCCCCCCTTCATCCGCAAGGAACTGCCTGGAGATCAGCATCTGGGCCAGGTCTGTTTGGACCCATAGCCCCGCCATTTACCCCTAGGAAGTCTCCCAGAAAGCAGCATCTCGGCCTGTCTCTTTGGGACCCGAAACTCTTGGACCCAGAGAGTGGCCCAGGTTGTTTGGATTGCGAATATTGTGGAGTCTGGAATCTTGGCCAGGTCTGTTTGGGACCGGGAAATTTTCAGAAACCAACATTCTGACCCGACTCTTTGGGACCTGTAGGCCCTTCACTCGCAGGGAACTTCCTGGAGACCTGCCTGGGACAAAGCATGGAGGCCTGGCCTGCCTGAGATTCCACAGGCTCTTGGTTGGCCACACCCAGCATTCACCTTACAACTTAGGGAGCCAGGATCCCACAGACGGCAGTTAGGACCCTGTGAGGAAGCCAGGAGCCTGTGGGGGAGCCACTGCCCCTCCAGGAACTGAGGGTGTAACAGGTAATTTGCCACATAAGCAGAGAAAGCTTTGGAACACCACTCAAAGTAAGGAAATATAGAAAAATGACAAAAGGAAAGACCAAAAGGCAAGCTCAAAGCCCTAGCCCTCCCCAAGAAAGTGTACAAGCCATGTACATAGAAGAAAAAAGAAGCCATACACCTCAAATGTCTGAAATGATATCAAATGAAATAAATATACAAGTAGGGAAAGCTATGAAGAAATTCAACCGGAAATACTTGCGCAGGTAAAAGAAGAATTGATAAAAACAGTGAAAGAAATAGTGAACGCATCTAGTGAAAACACAACTAAAAAATTAGAGGAACAAAGCAAACAGATAGAATCCCTCAAAGAACAATATAAGAAACAAACAGAATGCATAAAGCAGATTCAAAGAGATATACAGGAAATGAAAAATTCTATTGAAAGCTTTAAAAACCACCTCAATGAATTTGAAGGCAGAATTTCAGACCTCGAAGATAAGATTGCAGCCAGTGAGCAGGAAACACAAGATCTATTAAAAATAACAAATAATCAGGAAATAAGAGTTCAACACCTGCAAGGTGATGCAAAGAAAAATAACATAAGATTAATAGGGATAAATGAAAAAGAAGGGGACAGCCCAAATGATATCAAGTGGATATTTACAGAAGTAATAGATGAAAACTTCCCAAACATGAGAAGAGAAACAAACATCTGGATAAGTGAAGCATATAGAACTCCAAACAGCCATAACCAAAATAAAACTACACAAAGACACATAATAATCACCATCCCAGAAGTCCAACATAAGAATAGAATACTAAAAACTGTTAGAGAGAAAAGAGAGATCACCTATAAAGGAAAACGTGTCAGAATCACGGCAGACTTCTAAACACAAACAATGAAATCAAGAAGAGAATGGAGTGAAGTATTTCAGATCCTAAAGGAAAACCACTTCCAACCCAGAAGGACTTACCCTGCAAAACTGTCCTTCAAAATGGATGGAGAAATAAGATACTTCCATGACAAAGAACAACTGAAGAACTTCATGAACACCAAACCAAACCTAGAAAGAATACTGAAAGCACTTCTAGATACACATGGGAGAAAACCACCAAGCAAGGCAGACAATTAAACGGAATGGAAAGCTAAAGACACAACAGCAGAAAGATAACATGTCAACAATAAACCAATATATAACAGTTACAGCCATTAATGTAAATGGCCTCAACTCACCAATCAAAAGAAACAGACTGGCAGAATGGATCAAGAAACAACATCCAACCATATGCTGTCTACATGAAACCCATCTAACCCAAAAGAATACTCATAGACTGAGTTTCAAGGGATTGAAAACAATACTTCATGCGACAGGAAACAAAAAAAAAAGCAGGAGTGGCAATCCTGTTTGCAGACAATGTGAATTTCAAACCAAGAATGATCTGAAGAGATAAAGAAGGTCACTACATACTAGTTAGGGGAAAACTTCAAGAGGAAGAGATAACAATCTTAAATATATATGAACCAAATTCCAGAACACCCAGCTATATAAAACAAATACTAACAGAAATGAAAAATCAAATAAGCAATACTACAATTATAACAGGAGTCTTTAACACACCATTGACCCAAAAGGACAGAACAACTAGGCAGAAAATCAGCAAAGACTTAACAGAACTGAATCACACCTGTGAACAAATGGACTTGATAGATGTATACAGAGTGTTCCATCCAACAACATCAGAATACACCTTCTTCTCAGCAGTACATGGCACATTCTCTAAAATAGACCATATACTAGCCCACAGATCATATTTAAGTAAATGCAAAAGAATTGAAATTATCCCATGAATGTTACCGGATCATAGTGCTGTGAAACTAGAACTTAATGATAAAAGTAATTGCAAAAAACCTACAAACACATGGAAACTGAATAATACACTCTTGAGCAATCAGTGGGTCACAGAGGAAATTAAAGAAGAAATTAAACAATATTTACAAGTAAATGAAAATACAGACACAACTTACCAGACTTTGTGGGATGCAATGAAAGCAGTCCTGAGAGGAAAATTTATTGCATTGAGTTCCCTCATCAGGAAGACAGAACGAACACAAATAAACAACCTGATGCCACAACTCAAACGTCTAGAAAAAGAAGAGCAAGCCAAGCCCAAAGCTAAAAGAAGGGAGGAAATTATAAAGATTAGAGCAGAAATTAATGCAATAGAGACTAAGAAAGCAGTACAAAGGATCAATGAATCAAAGAGTTGGTTCTTTGAAAGAAGAAATAAAATTGATAAGCCCCTGGCCAACCTTATTATAAAAAGGAAAGAAAAAACTCAAATTCATGCAATAAGAAATGAAAAAGATGGAATTACTACAGACTCAGTGGAAATACAGAAGATGATCAACACCTACTTTGAAAACCTCTACTCTCATAGATTCGATAACACTGAAGACATAGACAAATTCCTAGACACATATGAACTACCAAAGCTGGATCAGGAAGATGTAAAACTGCTGAATAACCCAATTTCAATTACTGAAATTGAAAATGTAATTAAGTCCTTGCCTACAAAGAAGAGTCCAGGCCGAGATGGATTCACTGCAGAATTCTACAAGAAATACAAAGAAGACTTAATTCCAAAAATCCTGAATCTCTTGAATGAAATTGAAAGGGAAGCAATTCTTCCTAAATCATTCAGGGAATCAAATATCACTTTAGTATGAAAACCAGAGAAAGACTCAACTAAAAAAGAGAACTATAGGCCAATCTCCCTAATGACCATAGATGCAAAAATTCTCAATAAAATATTTGCAAACAGGATGCAGCAAATCATCAAGAAGATTATACAACGTGACCAAGTAGGATTCATCCCAGGAATGCAGGGATCGTTCAACAAATGCAAAACAATAAATGTAATCCACCATATCAATAGAGCCAAAAGCAAGAACCACATGATCATCTCTATAGTTGCAGAAAAAGCTTTTGATAAGGTCCAACACTCATTCATGATAAGAACCTTACAGAGAATTGGAATAGAGTGTCTTTATCTCAATATGGTAAAGGCCATCTATGACCAACCAATAGCCAGCATCATATTAAATGGTCAAGAATTGAAAGCATTTACCCTAACATCAGGCACAAGCAAAGGATGTCCTATATCACGACTGTTATTCTAAATAGTACTGGAAATACTAGCCAGAGCAATAAGACAGGAAAGAGAAATAAAAGGAGTAAAGATAGAAACAGAGGAAGTTAAATTATCATTATTTGCAGATGACATGATACTTTACATAGAAGACCCCCAAAACTCTATTGAAAGACTCCTGGATATAATAAATACATTCAGCAAGGTAGCCAGATACAAAGTCAATACTCAAAAATCAATAGCATTTCTATACACTAACAAGAATAGTACTGAGAGAGAAATAAGACAAACTACACCCTTTACAGTAGCATCAAAAAAAATGAAATACTTAGGAATTAATCTTACAAAATAAGTAAAAGAGCTATACAACAAAAATTATAATTCCCTGAGCAAGGAAATTGAAGAGGACCTCAGAAAATGGAAAGACATCCCTGTTCATTGATAGGAAGAACAAAAATTGTGAAAATGGTCATTCTCCCAAAATTACTATACAGATTCAATGCAATCCCAATCAAAATACCACTAACATACCTCACAAATCTAGAGAAATCACTCCTAAAATTCATATGGAACCAGAAGAGAACTAGAATAGCAAAGGCAATTCTAAGAAACGAAGTCAAGGTAGGAGGTATCACAATCACCGACTTGAAATTATACTGCAAAGCTACAGTAATAAAGTCAGTATGGTACTGAAATAGGAACATATTTGAAGATCAGTATAATACACTGAAAGATACAACCACAACCACAAACTCACTCAACCACCTTATCTTTGATAAAGGGGCCAAACATGCTCACTGGAAGAATGACATTCTCTTTAACAAATGGTGCTGGCAACATTGGCTCTCCATATGCAGAAGACTAAAACTAGACCCATGTCTATCACCATGCACTAAACTAAAATCTAAATGGATCAAAGATCTAAATATTAAAACAGAAACACTAAAACTGCTGGAAGACAAAGTAGGTAAAAATCTCAAATATATAGGGGTAGGAAGAGAATTCATGAACAAGAACCAAACTACATGGGAAATACTTCCCAGAATCAATAACTGGGACCATATCTTATCAAAGAGTTTCTGCATGTCAAAAGTGGTTTCCAGCAGAGTGAAAAGAAAACCCACAATTTGGGAAAGAATCTTCATGGAAAGTTCCTCAGACAAAGGACTTCTTTCTAGAACTTATAAAGAATTTAAATAAATCAGACCCTCGAATTTCAAAGACCCAATCCAATAATGGGCATCTGAGATGAAGACACAGTTCTCAGATAAAGAAATACGAACGGCAAATAAATACATGAAGAAATATTCATCATCATTATTCATGAGAGAAATGCAAATTAAAACCACACTGAGATTCCATCTCACTCCAGAAAGAATGGCCAGGATAGAAAAGACTACCATCAACAAGTGTGGAGAGGTTATGTGGAAAATGGAACTCTTCTACACTGTTGGTGGGAGTGTAGACTGGTGCAACCACTGTGAGGTCAGTCTGGAGATTCCTCAAAAAGTTGGGTTTGGAAGTCCCATTTGACCCAGCTATCCTACTTCTGGGTATGTTCCCAGAAGTACTGAAAACATCATACCACGGTGATATATGTGCACCCATGTTTATAGCAGCACAATTTGTAATAGCCAGATCTTGGAAACAACCTAAGTGCCCATCAACTCAGGAATGGATAAAAAAGTTGTGGCATTTTTATGCAATGGAGTACTCCTCAGCTATAAAGAATGATCACATTGTGATATTTATAAATAAATGGACATGACTTGAGACCATTCTCTTAAGCGAAATAAACCAAACTCACAAAGGTAAATACCATATAGTCTCCCTAGTATGAGAGTTGATAAGAGTATATAAGACTTTATGGTAAGAAAGGGTCCCCATATCATAGCTTTGAAGCCTTTCAATGTTTTCAATCATCAGTTGGAATGGTTTTATTCTCTTTTGTTTCACTATATAATGCATGATGATATGAACAGCTGTTTTGAAGAAAACAAAACTTTATGATAGCTATTTCTGATTTAATATCAACCTTCTTAGAAGTCCTACCATGCTTCTTTTCATCTACTACCATTGGTCTATCTATCACATTGTGTCTTATTGGGATTTGAATATGTGTGATAATTCAAACAAAAGTTTTCTATCAAATATGATACAGTATAGTACCCACTGATCATTTTCTGTTATTTGATTCAGAAAGCCCTGTAAACATTTCATTCTATGCATGGCTTTGTACTATTTTGTTATGTTTGATATTGTTGTATTTGAAACTATGCTCATCTATAGCAGAGTAAGTGATATGGTGATAGCTACTGTTGATGTCTGGTTGTCTTAATGTAAAGTACTGTGTTGCCTACGTTGTCCTATTCTGATCTGCTCTGTACTGCCCTCTTTTGATTTATTCTCTTTAAAATGAATATTTTAAAAAATGGGCATCTGAGATGAACACACTGTTCTCAGATGAAGATATACAAGTGGCAAATAAATACATGAAGAAATGTTAACCATTACTGGTGATTTGAAAAATGCAAATTAAAACAGCATTGAGATTTCACTTCACTCCAGAAAGAATAGCTGCCTTCAAGAAATCAAATGATGACAAATGTTGGTGAGGCTGTGGGGAAAAAGGAACACTGCTCCCTGTTGGTGGGAATGTAGATTGGTGCAACCACTATGGCAATCAGTAAGGAGAATTTTCAGAAGACAAGAATTGGAAGTTCCATTTAATCCAGCTTGTCCTCTGCTGCGTATTTTCCCAGAAAACCTGAAAAGGTCATATCACAGTGATATATGTGCATGCAAGTTCATAGCAGCACAATTTGTAATAACTAAATCTTGGAAACAACCAAGATGCTCACCATCCGCAAAGCAGATAAAAAAAAAGTCTTGGTGTTTTTTTTACAATAGAATATTACTCAGCTATAAAAAGGATGATCTTGAGGCCTTTACAGGCAAATGGAAACAACTTGAGGTTATCTTCATTAGTGAAATAAATAATAATCATATTCATAAATATCACATTGTATCTGTAGTATAAAATAGTAATAAGAAATATATGAGTAATAAACTCCAAAATGCATAATTGCTATTTTAAACAAAACAGGAAACAAAATTGCTCTAAAAGATATATCTTCTTGTGTGTTTAAGTATGTAGGATTGATAACCATATTACCAAGTTTTTGTTGGATATTTGAACAGAACTGTCTGCAGTCTCGCTGTTTCTAAGTCCACTTTATATGCTTTCCTTTTTTAATGTGAACAACTATTCCTAAGAGGACAATATGTAATTTATCAACTAGGATTTCTTACTGATTTTTGAAATTATGTAATATTTCTAGTCTTTTTCTGTTTTTTTTTTCTTTACATAAACTTTAAAAAAAGAGTGAGCATCTGACTCATATTTCAGTCAACCATCCAAATAAACTAGTCACATTTTAAGCCCTTAAACTATTGCATCAGCCAGGGATATAGCTCAACAGCAAAGTGCCTACCTGTTAAGTACAAGGTCCTCAGTTCTATCCCCAATAATGAGAAGAGAATAAAAATCTTTACATCACATCCAAAATACTTGCTTAGTGTGTCCTTATAAAGAGTCAACATGATCTAGGTTAACATTCTTTGCACCAATATCCTACTTCCACTTTCATATATTTTCCTTACTTATTTATTGTGAGAACTAGACAGAGAAAAAGTCCTTGGGAATGTGGTGCTCATCCTTAAGGGCCAAACTGTGTTCCTCATCTTTGGAAGCCCTCTGAGATAGAAGACTGGTGCTAGGCCTAGAGGTTGCTGTATGCAGTGAAAGTGGGTTCTCTTCAAACCATAAACCATTCAAATTGTGAATTTTCTTCCCCAGTTATGTTTGTAACCCAAATAGGACGCCGTCCCCAGGGAATAAAATGCCACACTGCTCAGGAGCCACACTGAGTGAATGGAGTCTCTAGAGTGACCTGTCAGGAGGGCCTGAGACCTCAACTCAAGGCTCCACTTCCTTTTCAGTTTGTTTCCCACAGGCCCCAGCCACCATGATCAAGGGGGCAAGACTCCCTTGCCTTAAAGGGTGGGCAGAAACCAGAGCCACCAGTCAGGCAGAGAGAGGACTACAACCCCTAGCATCCACAGGCAAGCACCTACTGCTTTAGCAGCCTGATTTTCATGTCTGATGATGATAGATCACACCTAGGGCATATACAACTTTATACCTGTGAAATATTTAGTGATACAAGTTTTAGAAGGAGAAACGAACTTATGTTATTGGAAAAGGAAGAGCAAGAAGGAGACAGACAGCTACCTTGGAGTGAGGCAGGAAGTATAGAATTGGCACTTGGGAATCTTTGTTGTTTGACTCCTTTATCAGATTGTAAGAAAGGGGCTCCATACTTGAGAACTATTACCCCTGCATTGGCTGTTCCAGTTGACCCTTGATTTGGCCACCACCCCTCCCACTCCGTGCACACATTTTCGGGTGAGCACTGCTGTGGCTTCCCTGTGCTGTACTGTACTTCTCCTGGGAGATCTGCAGTAGCCTCACATTCAAGCCAGGGTTAGAAGGAAGAAATACATGTGCATTGTACTGTATTAACATGGTAGGCTGAGAGCACAATGTGTATGTGCTCACACAGTGGTTTGTGAATGTCTAGGTGTTGCTGTATATTTTATATGTTAAGGGGTGGTTTTGTTTTGCTTTTGTTTTTTAATGTAATCTCCATCCCTTCCCCACTTTTATCTTTTTGTGCTTAATTGAAAGTGGAGGGAA
>PVJX010051699.1:0-10210 GCA_004027295.1 Dolichotis patagonum | reverse complement strand
CACTGGAAGAAAGATAGCCTCTTTAATAAGTGGTGCTGGAAAAACTGGCTCTCCATATGCTGAAAACTAAAACTAGACCCATGTCTATCACTATGCACTAAACTGAAGTAAAAATGGATCAAAGATCTAAATATTAAAACAGAAACACTAAATCTCCTAGAAGAAAAGCTGGTAGAAATCTTGCTGACATAGTAGACAGACATTTCATGAACAAAAATCAACCTGCATGGGAAATATTTCCCAGAATCAACAACTGGGTTCTCGCCTTATTAAAAAGGTTTTGCATGTCAAAATAAATCTCCAACAGAGTGAAAAGAAAACCCAAATATTGTGAAAATATCTTAACCAACTGTCTCTCAGACAAAGAACCTCTATCTAGAGAACAAAGAATTTTTTTTAAAAAATCAGGACCCAAAATTCAAGGACCCAATATAAAAACGGGCATCTAAGATGAATACACACTTCTCAGATGAAGAAATATGAATAGCAAATAAATACATGAAAAAATGTTCAACATCAACTATCATTCAGGAAATGTGAATTAAAACAACACTAAGGTTCCATCTCACCCCAGAAAGAATGGCCAAGTTTAAGAAATCAACCACTAACAAATGTGGAAGAGGCTGTGGAGAAAAAGGAACTCTTCTGCAATGTTGGAAGTGTAGGCTGGCACAACCACTGTGGAATCAGTATGGAGATTCCTCAAAAAGCTAGCCCACTTCTGGACATTTTCCCAGAAGAACTGAAAACGTTATACCACAGTGATATATGTGCATCCATATTTATACCATCACAACTTGTAATAGCCAAATCTTGGAAACAACTCAAGTGCCCATTAATCAAGAAACAGATAAAAAAAAAGATGTGGTATTTTTATACAATGGAGTACTACTCAGCTATAAAGAAAGATTACATCAAGATTTTTATAAGTAAATGGACATGACTTGAGACCATGCTCATAAGTGAAACAAATCAAACTCACATGTGTAAATACCATATTGTCTCTCTAGTGTAAGTAACTGAAAAAGTATATATAATCAAAAATCTACAATAAATACTGTGTAACGGTAAGAAACCGTTCAAAGAGGAAAATAATTAGGATAGAGGAAAGGAGAAAAGAAGGAAGTGAAAAGGAAAAGACATAAAGTGTTATATATATATATGTAAGATAGCTAAAGTGACTATACTAGTAATTGTATTAGTTCTTGGAAAAGAACAGTTAATACTCATATGATTAGATCAATTTTACATGTCTATATCTGTTAATCTAAGCAACATTTCGAAGGTAACAGTATGTGATATTACAACCATTGTCAAATCCCTATCATCTTGTTTTGTAAATCTATACTGTTATTGTATTGGGTTTGTTGTAGTTTGTTTGTCTTTTTTGCTTTTTGTTTTGTTTTCTGTGTCTTTTTTCTCTTAAGTAACAAAAAAGAAAGCACTTTCATATTTTGATTTTTTTTAAATTTCATTAGTACCTTTAATCTCCACCCCCAAATTATGAATATGGCACCAAAATAAGTTGACCTATTCTACAATTGAATCTGGCAGTCCTGCAGTTAGAAAGACTACTATTGTTTTAATAACAAGCAAAACAATTACAAAGACCAATGTCTAACTGGCATCACTTTTAACCCAAGGCAAGGCTGCCTCCACAAGGATATGATCACAGTTCAAATGGGGTTTGAGACATTAGAGTTGCAGAATTCTGAGAAGCTGACACTTTAGACAGTCTGAGCTATTGGATTGTTCATAGAGTGGATATTTCACTGACCTCTTAGCACAGAGCCCTCTCTTTCTGCTATGAAGAGCCTGGTTACACCTAAAGAAGTGGCAATGGTGATGATGAAGGCTTCATGAAGTTAGTGGAGCCCAGAAAGCCCAAGTTACCTCCTGGGTACTGCTCTCACAAGGTATCTTATTAAACAATTTCAATGGTTTCACTCTTTTCAAGGTATCATGTAAAATCTCTGATAAACAGGAACAACTCTGATGCTAATATGGGCGTGGGAAAGGATTTAAATTTACTCTGAAGACTTACTGGGGAGCATGAGGATTTGAAGGTTGATCTATTTTCTCTAGCACCCTCATCTTGCTTATCTTTCTTTCATAGTTCTCAGCACTTAGGCAGAGCTCAAAAAAAAAGAGAGAATGAATGAACTGGCTTCAAACTGTTTTCAAACTGTTGCCCTTCCTCAGTCATTGAATATAAATTTAACTTAATGGTTATACAAAAAGACACAGCTATTCTTTTTCATTCTAGTTCTGTATTTTTTATCATCATCAACATGCATTTGATGTTTGTTGCTTTCAAATATTACATTTGTGTTAAGGGTGTAAAGTGGGGTTAAGTGAAATATGAAGGGAGTTATAAGCAGCAAAGATTGTAACATTGCTGCAACTGCAAATAAGCACAGGCACATGGGCACAGATATGCAACATGCATGTGAATACCCACACATAGGATATTCAAGGTAACACAAATTCTAAATGTCTAAGATAATGCAGATTGAAATGCAGCCAGCAAAAATGTCATTCTCCTACTTAATGGAAAGATTAATAAATCAAAACCATGAATTATATATGAAGTCTTACCCAGGATCTGAGTTATTTTTAGCACGAAAGAGTAACATGATGCTGCAGGTACTGTTTGTGCCAATGCCATAACCTGAGGAGCAAGTGCCAAGGAAAGCGGGGCCGGAATGTCTCAATCAACAAGAGCAGAGACAAAAACCCAGCATCCTCCAGAAGACAGAGACAGCTTTGCTCATGTGCAAAATCAAATGGCAAATGGGATGGAAGGAGTCACAAGTGTGAGAAGGGAACTTCTCCAGCATACTGATAACAATGCAAATGGTTAAGTGCAGCTCTGCTTGTCAAAGGAAGGAAGTTAATTCACAGCTGGAATTTTAACTTCCCTACACAAAAGAAGGCTACTGTCTGAAACAAAAATGAAGGTAGATAATTAGCACTTGACAGAGCTATGTCAAGGATATAGACTAAAGATCAGTCTACAGACTCAGGATTTTAAATCCAGGCTTGCGGCTTACTCTGTGTTATCTTGGCCAAATAGTTAACCCCTGGACACCTTTGCTTTTGTCTGTAAATTAATAGTTACAATTGTTTCACAAGGTTTTCAGGAGTCAGTGAAGTGACATGCACTGTTTACCATGGAGTCTAGTATATAGTAAGGTCTCAATATATGTTAATGTTAAAAACAGAGAAAAGCATGAATGTGACCCTATACTGACTTTTAAAATCATTCAGCAATTTAATGATTTTACATGAGCAAGTATAAAACACTCGATATGCATTAAGAGGTTTTACCACATGCATTATATAATGATGCAAATCTAGGCCCCTTAGATATTAAATAGCATTCAGGCAACTTGCATGACAGTCACTAAAAGAAAGGTTGCTATTTACCAAAGATAAGAGCCAGGCATGGGGGCATGCCTGTAATCCCAGCTATTTGAGAGACTGAAGCAGAAGGACTAAAAGTCTGGACAATTTAGAGAGACTCTGTCTCAAAACAAAATAATAAAAAGAGTAGGGAATGTAGTTCAGTGCTCCCTGGGTTCCATTACCAGTACTAGAAAAGAAAAGAATTCTGAAAAGAAAATTTATATGGTATTATCTTACCACCTGTCCCTTGGCCTTTACTGCCAAATGTACTGGACCCAGACTATAGCACTACCTACTGATTACCATAATTATAACTTAGCTTTAAAAAACCAATCATAAATGAATAAATAAAGCTTCCAGAAACCTACAGAGAGAAGCGATCAAGAACAATTATCTTTCTACTGGAAGAATATTCAATACTCATTGAATATTCACCAAAATGTAAACTCTTCCATTTTATTTTATCTAAAGACAGAGGGAAAAACAGGAACCTAAAAATTAGTGTTTAGCTGCTGTTATGGTTTAGATATAAAATGTCCCCTAAAAGTCTCATGTGGAAGATGCGGAAGATGTTTCAATCATCTAAGTGCCGTATTCATGAGTGGATCCATCCAGTTCAGTAGCAGAATGTGTTAGGAGATGAAACCTAGGTGGGGGTGAGTCACTGGGGTGTGATCTTAAAGTGTATATTTTTGTTCCTGGGTCCTACCTTTTCTCCCTGTCTCCTGACTTCATGGTTTAAACATCTTTTTCTCTGGCATCCCTTCTTCTATGCATTTCTGCCTTGGAGCCAGCTAACTTTGGACTGAACCCACTAGAAATTGTGAGAAAAATAAACCCTCCTCCTTTAAACTGTATGTATTGGTTATTTTGTGCCAGCAATGAGAAAAAGATTCATGTACCTGCTCTGTTTTTTTAAAATAAAGTTTATTTAAACACACCCACCAACCTTTGTTTCCATATCCTCTATTGGCTATTTTGGAACTACAATGCGGGAGTTGAGCAGCTTTTACTGAGACTTATATTTACAAAGCTTAAAACAGTCATACTTTATGAAGTTTAATAATCCCTGATTTTGTCTAGAGAAAATTCTCAGGCTCAGTTGTCCACTATAGAGTGTTTATTATAAATGATCCCTAACTGTGATGGCTTGAACTTTTAAACTGTCTTATTTGCAAAAATTAGTAATATCGACAATAATCTTTATGGAGTGTTTACTATTCACCAAGTAACTCACCTATGTGTTTCACACATGTTAACTAACTAATTAATTTAGTTCTCTAAACAGCCTTGAAGCCTGGATTCTATGATTATTGCTGTAGTACACAGGAAGAAACTGAGGCAATATAACTCATAGTATTTGAGACAGGACTAGAAGACAGAAAATCTGAGTTATAAGTTTATGTTCTTAACCATGAAGCTACACTGTTAAGTAAAAGAAAGTCCTCATTGCATGATTTCCAGGATATTTAGTCTTCTAAAATTTAGAATTTTGGGTTGTGGCATTTTATCTTGAAAATTCTGCCAAGTCTTGGTTTTCCTTAAGCCTGGGAATTACAATTTAATATTTTCCAGTGAGTTTTTATTTTAGTTTTATATTTCAGTGGCAGATGTTGTGATATATTATGATTATTTCATACTGGTGAATTGTTTATAGATAGATAGATAGATAGATAGATAGATTAGAATTTTATTTTTGTGAGCAGTCATGGCTTCTTCATCTATGCACAGACATTTCTTTCCTGGCATAGCACACCCTGCTACCACCTACCTTGAACCACAAGGCATTTGAGACCCCCTAAGACTTTGGTCGAAGATGGAGGGTGGCTGATTTTAGATGTTCCACAATTTTTCATATGGTTATGTTCCTATAAACCCATGGTAAATTGAAAATGCATTTTAATACATTTAACATACAGAACATTCTAGCTTACCCTAGCCTTAAGCATGCTCTGAACACTTAAGGTAGTGTACAGTTGGGCAAAGTCCTTTAACATGAAATCTATTTTATCACAAAGTTCCAGATAGCTCATGTAATTTACTGGATATTGTGCTGATAAAGAAAAATAGAATGGTTAGATAGGCAAGGTTTCATGCCATCATAAAGTTGAAAATCATAACTCACGATACTACCTGTGCTAGTAATAGTGTTTTATGCTGTTAATGAAACAGAAATTGTAGCTTAAATAAAGCAGCTATTACTCCGATTAGAGCAGAGGGACCTTTAAGGGGACTTGGGCTGGGTGAGACAGGAAGAAGAAATATCTGCCTGACGATTGGCCCTCTGTGTAAGCTCACAGATTCCTTCAAGAAAGGTAAGGTGAGGGGTAAGACAGAGAGGGAAAGATGGGGAGATACATGGGCCAGGAAGAGAATGAGGAGGACATGGAAAGGGTGGTAGTGAGAGAAAGGAGCTGGAGGAGATGGAGGAGAGGGGAGGAGAGAGGGGGAAGTGTTCAAGGGAGCCAGCCATAGGTTAGGTTTAGGGAGTGCGAGGTAAGAGGGAAAAGGCAGGAGGTGAAGGAGGAGTAGCAGATGTGAAAGAAAAGGAAAGAGAGATAGAACTTGTAGACCAATCTTAAAGCAACATTTTTTATTGAAAATTCTGTGACAGCAAGGAATAAAGAAGATACTCTGACATCAGAGTGATGTGAGAAGGGTTAGGGTGTCCCATATATCACTGAAAGGGACACAAAGCAACTTCCATGGTCCCAGTGTCATGACTTAAGACCATGAGCACTGGCAGCATGGAGGTGAGAGCAATATCCAGTGGGCCACTTGCCATAGGGACCAGAGGATACTTGAGTGGCCATCTCATAACAATCCATGTCATCAAGGTCTCAGTTATCTGCACTGGGGGAAACACAGAAAAGGTGACAGGTGCCACCAGGTGGGAAGCAGGCAGAGAATGTCCCAATCTAACCAAGTTATCCCATGGAGAAATCTCAGAAATACCTTCAGGGAAAGGCTCTGTTTAATGCTGAAGTACCTTTTCCCGCAAGTCAATACTGTACCTGATATACCATGAGGTAAATCATATGAAGAAAATGATTATTCACTTTATATTCTCCCTCACATTAGCCACCACTGCACCAGGATGAAACATTACTCTAAGCAAGCCAGTTAAGGGTTTTCAGGAAAATTTGACCAGCTTACTTTTTAGAGTAACCCAGCATAGGCAATAAAAAAATTTAATAAGGGCTCTATTTCCAGAAAAATAACATACTCCTACAGAAAATTGAACTCGATTTCCAGAGTCTGTCTTAGGTACTTTCTTGTCACTGGGATCTAACACTCACAATTTAAAAGGACAAAGATTTATTTTTTGCCCACAGTGTGTAGAGGTTCTAATCCAAATTTAGCTGTCTTCAAGCTATGGAATCATGGCAGAGGGGCATCGCAGAGGTGAAAAAAATCTCATGACATGGGCAGGCAGGAAACAGAGAGAGAGAGAGATCAAGGGAGGAGGGAGTGACTGTGTGTTATGGCTTGTATTTAGATGTCTCTCCAAAGCCTCATGTATGCAGAGGAGAGGGTTTTTTCGGAAGTGGTTGAATCTAGAGTGTGTGATGCTAGAATTAAGGGTGTATGATTGCTAAATCAGTCAACTGATTTGTTTGGCACCACTCTAATCCCAGTAACCTAAATATAATATAAAAAGAATGTAGAAAGAAGCTTCTAAGGTTGCTTTTTGGTTCTCCATGTTGCTTTGCTACCTTCTGCCTGCCATGAATTGTCAGTCCTCTATCATTCCTGTCTATTGTGCTACTCTGCTTTGGAGCCAGTTGATTATGAACTGAAATCTGTATACAGTGTGAGTTAAATAAACCTTTCCTTCCTTCATTTGTGGGTGTTGAATATTTTGTCCCAGCAATGAGAAAAATAACTAAGACAACTTGCCAGGCCATGCCCCCAGTGATCCATATCCTCTGAGATCTCAACATTGCATTGAGCTATAATCTCATCAATGGGATAATCCAGGGGTGATTATCATACCTTTGTAATCCAATCACCACCCCAAATCCCCATCTATGAGTGCATGAGGCTTTGAGGGGATATGAACTATGCATAGTCATAGACCATCTCTCCCCAAAATATTCATTGACTACGATGTATTCATGATTATTAACAAAATGCCCAAATTGTATTTCCTCCTTCTTAGAACTCACAGCCTTAAATGTGTTACAATGTAGCAGGTAAATCTTACTATTAATTTTTACAAAGAGCTCACATTTCTATGTGATAAACAGATAAAGTCGACATCTAAAGGTATAGTTTATCACTCTGAAAGGAATAGATACTGAGGAAGAACAGAGCAGAAAATGATTTAGAGTGTTGAGATATACTTGAATTAAGTCTTACTGCTTAAATATGAACAAATCATAAGAAAACTTGAACCAAACATAATGATGGCTTTCCTTTTAAATGATTTTCTTCTGTCTTTGGTTTTATAGCTTTTACATACAATGCAACACATTGGCAAACGGGCCTTGCTCCTATGGACTACAGTTTAAAAGGTGCTCAGATGCTATGGGAAAAATTGATTTCAGTATTAAGAAAAATCAATTTCACACAGAAGAAGAAAAGCAGAACCAGGGGTTGCAGCGTGCAATTCCAGCTAATAATTCCTGAATTATTCAGGAATTAGAAGTATTCAGGATTAGAAGTTAGCTTGTAATTCCAGCTAAACTGGAGACTGAAGCATAAAGATCCCACGTTTGAGGCCAGCATTGGCAATTTAGCAACAGATTGCTTCAAAAAAAAAATAAAAAGGGCTGGAGATGTAGCTCAGTGGAAGACTACTTGCCCAGTATGTGTGAAACCATGGGTGCAATCCTCAGTACTAAAAGAAGGAGAAGAAGGGGAAAGAGGAATTGGAGGAGAGAGGTAGAAGACAGTAAAGAGGAGGGGCAAAAACACTGGGCAAGACTAGGACCCACTGTGATCTACCATACTCAGTTTGATCTGCAGCATTGTGATGGCCTCTTCCAGTCATAGTTTAAAGCAGACACAAATCAAATCACAAGTATCTACATGTAAGGATGAAATGCAATTAACCATAATGTCTGTGACTACTTCTCACTGTGAGAGACAGTGCATGTGTTACACATAACCACAAAATCAAGCCATAAAGGTGCATGTACTTGGATCTACATCAACATATAAGATGTGATTGAGAAATATGATGAATGTTTAAATTTTCAAAATCTGTTATAGTAAAAGACATGTTGCCATTAATCACCCTTAAAATGCTCTCCTTGCATCAAAAATGCTTGTCCCATCAGTCTTGCTACTTTCTGAAGCAGTTCTGAAGAGCTGTCCTTTCATGCAATCTTGACATTAGGGAAAAGCCAGGCATCACATGGTGCCAGATCTGGTGAATGATGTGGATGAGGACTCAGTGTCACGTTTTTATGAGACTGCCTTTCTATTGTACGACACCTGGCAGCAGCACTCACCATAGTTTTGATCACACTTCGGTTTCAGAAACTGGCAAGAATGATGGGGTGTGTTCAAAGTGAGGGGAAGTATTTGAGTGGGGTTCTAGGGAATGTGTCTTTTACTATAATAAATGTTTTAAGCATTTATCACATATTTTGATCACACTGTAGATGGAGATAAGTAGATGTGTGAACACTTATTCACACACATACACACAAAGGCTACAAAATAAGGGACAAAAATTACAAAATGTTTATCTAGGATACGAGATAGTGGGTGATATTTTTTCTGAAATAGGATCTCACTGTATACTTCAGGCTCACGATCCTCCCGTTTCAGTCTCCTAGGAGTTGTGATTACAGAATTGTGCTACCATGTCCAGCTCATCCTGGCTGGCTTTTTTCCTTTCTTCCTTATTTTATTCTCTTCATTCTTTTGCAGTTACACATTGTCCAAGAAATATTCACTTGCTTTGAGTATTTGAGCCGTGATCTCTCTCTGTACCTGTACTCTTTGTAATTCAGGATGGCCTTGATCTCACTATGTAGCCCAAGCTTGCCTTGAACTCACAGTGATTCTCCTAGCTCGGCCTCTCAAGCACTTGGATCACAAATGTATGTGCACCACTATGCCCTGCTTCAATTTTTTTTAAAATAATGACTATTGAATGTTTTTGAAACCTGGGAAAAAGTTCCATATGGTAAAGACAGACAATGACATACTAGAATGGATCAATATAAGCATTTCTAGAATAAGAAAAGGCCAGTGCCAGGTGTGGTGGCAAATGTCTATAATCCCAGATACTTTGGATAATAAGGCAGGAAGATGAGACATACAAGGCCACCCTGAGTACCTTAGTGAGAATATGTCTCAAAACAAAATGAAAATAGGACTGGAAATGCAGTTCAGTGCAAAGACAGAAAGATCAGTCCCCAGTACTTAGAAAAAAGGGAAGTTAGGAAAGAAGGAAGCAAAAAAAGAAAAGAAAAGAAAAGAAAAGAAAAGAAAAGAAAAGACCAGAATCTTATGAGATACATTTGAAGAACTATGTAGCTTTTATAACGGATAAACTAAACATTGGGGGATGAAATTAGACTCATCAAATATTCTCAAAAGCAACTATGCAGAGGAGGGATTATACTTTATTCCAGAAAGTTTCAGACAATGGCACAAGGAACAAGAGAAAAGTAAAGGGAGCTTTATGGTGCTGAATAGAAGGTGAAATGCACTCCCACGATGAAGGTGCTGAGGTGCTGGCCAGACTCCCCTTCTGTGGAGGGTCATCTCAGGGGACCATACTTAATGGAACTACCCCAGATGTGATGTGATCATCCATGAAAATAAGCCCCAGATGCTGGGT
>PVJX010051698.1:0-10210 GCA_004027295.1 Dolichotis patagonum | reverse complement strand
AACCCCCCCAAATTCAAAGACCCTCTCAAAAAATGGGCAGCTGAGATGAACACACAGTTATCAGATCAAAATATACAAATGGCAAACAAATACATGAAGAAATGTTCACCATCACTGGTCATTCAAGAAATGCAAATTAAAACAATATTGAGATATCATCTCACACTGGAAAGAATAGCTGCCATCAAGAAATCAACTGATAATAAATATTGGTGAGGCTGTGAGGGAAAAAGGAACACTGCTCCACTGTTGGTGGGAGTGTAGACTGGTGCATCCACTATGGAAATCAGTATGGAGAATTCTCAGAAGACTAGGACTGGAAGCTCCATTCAACCCAGCTATTCCCCTCCTGGGTATTTTCCCAGAGAAACTGAAAAGTTCATATCACAGTGATATATGTGCAGCCGTGTTCATAGCAGCACAATTTGTAATAGCTAAATCTTGGAAACAACCAAGATGCCCATCAACTGCAGAGTGGGTGAAAAAGATGTGGTATTTTTATGCAATGGAATATTACTCAGCTATAAAAAAGATGATCTTGAGGCCTTCATAGGGAAATGGGGACAACTTGAGACTATCATCATTAATGAAATAAATAAGAATCATATTTATAAATATCACATTATTTCTCTAGTGTAAAAAGTAATAAGAACTGTAGGAGTAATAAAACCCAAAATGTGTAATTGCTACTGTAAAAAAGAGAGGAAAAGAAAGTACTCTAAAGGGTATAACTGCATGTGTGTTTAGGTGTGTAAGATAGATGTCCATATTGCTGTTTTTGTTGGAATGTTGAGCAGAACCATTAACAGTCTCATTGTTTGAATGTGTACTTTGTATGTTTTAACTTTGTAACTTGAACAACTATTTCCAATGATGACAGTATGTAACTTATCAAGTGGAAATTTCTTAGTATTTTTTTTTTGTTGTTTTTGTTCTTTTTCTTCTTCTTCTTTCTTTCCCCTTCGGAATTCTGTATTGTTGCTACCCTCTTTCTGTTTTGTTTGTTTGTTTTTTCTTTCTTCTTCACTTTAAATAAAAAATTAGAAAAAAATAGCAAAAGGAGGAAAAGAACGTGCTCTAAAGGCTATAACTGCATGTACGTTTAAGTGTGTGGGATTGATAACCGTATTACTAAGTTTTTGTTAGATCATTGAACAGAACTGTTTGCAGCCTCACTGTTTTAATGTCCACTTTGTATGCCCTAATTTTGTAACATGAACAACTATTTCTAGGAATACAATGTGTAATTTATCAACTAGTGATTTCTTACTGTTTTTTTGAAATTCTGTATTATTTCTACCTTGTTTTCTGTTTTGCTTTTTTTCTCTTTAAATAAAATTAAAATAAAATAAAATAAAATAATAAAACCCTTGAAGACAGGTGTAGGCAGACTTCATGAAGAAAACCCAATGACCCAGAAGATAGTACAAATAATCAATAACTGTGGTCTCACCCTATTGAAAAGCTTTGTACAGCAAAAGAAATCACTAACAGAGTGAAAAGGCAACCCACAGATTATTAAAAGCCATTTAGCCATTTCTCCTTCAGAAAAACAAATTGTATCTAGAATATGTAAAGAACTGAAAAATATCAGAACCCCTAATTTAAAGACACAATCCAAAAATGGCCATCTGAAATAAATATGTACTTCTCAGGTGAAGAAACACAAATGGCAAATAAATATTAAAAAATATTAAACATCACAGGTTATTAGAGAGATGCACATAAAAACAAGTATGAGATTCCATTTCACTCCAGAAATTATGCTATCATCAAGAAATCAACCTACAACAAATGCTGGCAAGGCTGTGGAGAAAAAGGAACTCTTCTCCACTTTTGAGGGGAGTTTAGACTGGCACAACCACTTTGGAAATCAGTGTGGAGATTCCTCAAAAAACTAGGATAGGAGGTACCATTCAATCCAGCTGCTATTCCTTTTCTTGGTATTTTTCCAGATGAACTGAAAACAACATACCACAGCAATATATGTGCGCCAACGTTTATAGCAGCACAGTTTGCAATAGCCAAATCCTGGAAACAACTCAAATGCCCATCAACTGTGGGATGCTAAAACAGATGTGGTATTATTACACAAGGGCATATTACTCAGCTATGAGGAGAGATGAACTTGAGCATTTTATTGGTAAATAGATGCAGTTTGAGACCAAACTCATATATGAAATAAATCAGACTTTCATGTGTAAATATAGTCTCCCTAGTGTAAAAAACTGAAATAGTAAACAAGACCCAAAATGTACAATAGATATTGTGAACGTTAAAGTGAAAGTAACTGCTCAAAAGCAAAGAACTGGGATAGGAGAAAGGAGAAAAGAATGAAGGGAAAAGATTATATATATATATATATATATATATATATATATCCAAAATAATTAACTATACTACTAATCTTAGTTCATCAAAAAGAACAGTTTGTGTTTTCATTGTTCAATTGCATGATCATGTTTTTATGCTTGTATCTTGTAATTTGAGCAACTAGTTTAAAGATAACAATACATAATATATTTATCAGTGTTAATCTCCTATTGTTTTATTATGAAATTATATATCATCGTTTTTATTCCTTAAAAAGTAAACAACTAGGAGTTACATTTGACCCAGTTATTGCCATTCTTAGTATCTTCTCCTAGTAGTTAAAAGCATTCTACCACAGCATTATATGCATATCTGTATTTACATAGCATAATTTAAAATTGCTAAATCCTGGAAACATCACAAATTCCCATCAAGCAATTAATGGTAAAGAAGACGTGCATTTTTTTAATGCAGTGAAGTACTACTTGAACATAAAGGTGGGTAAACCTTACACATTTATAGGTAAATGGATGCACCTTGAGACAACACCCTTAAGTGAAATAAATTGGACACTTCTGTTAAAATACGCTGTGGTATCTCAGTTGTGAGAAGCTGATAGTTCAAACAATTACAAAAATATATAATAGATATTGAGGGATATGAACAAGATGTTAACATCAGAAGGGGACCTAGGGATGGGGAGAGGGAAAGGATGGAAGCCACAAGAAAAAAATAGGAGGAAAAAATGGAAACAAAGATTTTGTAAATAGGGGCAGGAAGGGGGTGAAGGACAGTGACAGAGTGGGAAAAAATGAAAAAGCAAGATATACCAAGCAAAGATACAAATTTTCTATGATTAATGCTATCATTATGTATCTCTAAAATGTACTGATGGAACTAATTTAAAAATTATAAACAGCCATTATCAAGGATTGTTAAGAAACTATGAAAACAAGAAATTTCACACTTTACTGATAGAACTGTAAATTTCAGAATTCCTTTGCAAAATTTTGACTATCCAAGGAGATTGTAAATAAGTATCTTAATATCAGATAATTGTGTACCAGGCTACAAGTTGGAGAGTGTTCATTGAAACAGTTTGTTTATAAATTTTATTTAAACAGAAACAAAACAAAACAACAGAATAAAGAGTAGCAACAATACAGAATTCCAAGGAAAAAAAAGAAAAGAACAAAAAAAAACCTAAAAAATCATTACTTGATAACTTACATATGGTCATCTTGGAAATAGATGTTCAAGTTACAAAACTAAACCATACAAAGCACACATTCAAACAATGAGACTGTTAACAGTTCTGCTCCATGACCTAACAAAAACAGTAATATAATATAGTCATTCATCCTACACATTAAACATACATGTAATTATATTTTTTAGAGCACTTTCTTTTCCTCTCTTTTACAGCAGCAATTACACATTTTGGGTTTTATTACTCCTACAGTTCTTATTACTTTTTACACTAGAGAAACAATGTGATATTTATAAACATTATTCTTACTTATTTCACTGATAAAAATAGTCTCAAGTTGTATCCATTTACCCATGAAAGCCTCAAGATCATCCTTCTTCATAGCTGAGCAATATTCCATTTTACAGAAATACCACATCCTTTTCATCCACTCTGCAGTTGATGGGCATCTTGGTTGTTTCCAAGATTTAGCTATTATAAATTGTGCTGCTATGAACATGGCTGCACATATATCACTGTGATATGAACTTTTCAGTTTCTCTGGGAAAATACCCAGGAAGGAAATAGCTGGGTTGAATGGAGCTTCCAGTCCTAGTCTTCTGAGAATTCTCCATACTGATTTCCATAGTGGTTGCACCAGTATGTACTCCCACCAACAGTGGAGCAGTGTTCCTTTTTCCCCACAGCCTCGCCAACATTTGTTATCAGTTGATTTCTTGATGGCAGCTATTCTTTCCAGTGTGAGATGATATCTCAATATTGTTTTAATTTGCATTTCTTGAATGACCAGTGATGGTGAACATTTCTTCATGTATTTATTTGCCATTTGTATATCTTCATCTGAGAGCTGTGTGTTCATCTCAGCTGCCCATTTTTGGAGAGGGTCTTTGAATTTGAGGGGCTTAATGTTTTTCAATTCTTTATATGTTCTTGATATAAGTCCTTTGTCTGAGGGGTTGCTGGCTAAAATTCTTTCCCATTCTGTGGGTTTTCTTTTCACTCTGATGGTGATTTTTTTGAAGTGCAGAAACTTTTCAATAATATGAAATCCCAGTTGTTGATTCTCTGAAGCATTTCACACAAAGTTTGCATTTTGTTCCTGAATTTGAAACAGTTTTTTAAGTAGCACAGCTTGAAAAAATATGCTTCCTCAATGTAAAATATTAATAAAAATCAATTACAGCTATAAAAAAGTACACATTTCAACTTACAAACCAACCAGAGAGAAATAAACCCAGCACTACAAGTAAATGCCACAATATAATTGTATTTAGTGTTCATTTTGGCAGTATACATACTAAAATAATTCCATTTATATGACACTCCAAAATATGTAAGGCTAATCTATATTACATAGAGATGTATACTTACACATTAATCCCATAAAAAATCAAATTATGACAAAGTCAAGCATGTAGTTTACATTAAAAGATAGGGGGAATTTTGATTTAATATCAGCAAGTGGATGGGAAACTTATCTAAAAAACTCTTAATATTCTATTTCTTGACCTGAATGATGCTTTACAGTAGTTTGTTAAAAGGCCTATATTTATATGTATTTTTCTCAGTGTGTCTTATTTTGCAATAAGAAAAACAAAGGAAATAAATATTATGTCAAAATAATAATACATATTTTTACATTTATTTTAAAGTGAACAAAACAAAAGAGGAGAGAACAAAACAGATCAGAACAGAACAATGTAAGCAACACAGCACTTTACAAGAAGACATCCAGATATTAAGAGTATCTACCATAGTGTCTCACATGTTTTGAAATGTGTATGTCATAATGTTATCACCTCAGTCGAGACAATAAATATATCTATCATTCCCCCAAAGTACCCCAAGCCAATTGTAGCTCTATATGACTCCTTCCATAGGCTATCCTCAGGCTGTCATTGAACTGTTTTCTTTCACTGTAGATTACTTTGCATTTTTTAGATATTTATGTAAATGGAATTATACATTATGTATTTTCTATGTGGCTTCTTTCTTTCTATTTTATTAATTTTTAAAATTTTGCTTTAAAGACAATAAAAAAGAGGACAGAACAAAGCAGATCAAAACAGAACAATGTAAGCAACATAGCACTTCACAACAAGACAACTGGATAGTAACAGTAGCTACCATAAGATCTCTTTCTTTGAAATAGTTGAGCATACCTTCACACACAATAATATCAGACATAACAAAATAGTATAAAACCATTCAAGATAATGAAAGTATTACAGGGCATTCTGAACCAAATAACAGAAAATGAACAATGGCTACTATAATACTTCATTTCCCATAACAAATTTGTTTATACTCTCACACATATTAAAATCCAATAAGGCATAACATGATAGAACCAATGGTAATAGAAGAACAAAAGCATGGTAGGACTTCAAAACAAGGTGACATTAAGTCAGTAATGGCTGCCATAATGTTTTGTTTTCTACAAAAGAGCTGTTCCAATCCCAGGTTTTTGAGGACTCTCCAGGCTGACCTCCACAGCGGTTGCACCAGTCTACACTTCTACCAACAGTGTAGAAGAGTTACTTTTCCCCACAGCCACTCCAACATTTGTTGTTGGTTGTTTTCTTTATCTGGGCCATTCTTTTTGGAGTGAGATGGAATCTCAGTGTGGTTTTAATTTGCATTTCTCTCATGACTAATGATGTTGAACATTTTTTCATGTATCTATTTGCCATTCATATTTCTTCATCTGAGAACTGTGTATTCATCTTGGATGCCCATTTTGGTTTGGGAATTTGAATTTTGAGGTTCTGATTGTTTTAATTCTTTATTCTAGACAGAAGTCCTTTGTCTGAGGGGCAATTCACTCAGATTTTTTCCCAGTTAGTGGGTTTTCTTTTCACTATAATGTAGATTTCTTTTGACATTCAGAAACTGTTTAATAATGTGTGATTCCAGTTATTAATTCTGGGAAGTATTTCCTGTGTGGTTTGATTCTTGTTTATGAATTCTCTGCATACTCCTATGACTTTAAGATTTTTACCAACTTTATCTTCCAACAGATTTAGTGTTTCTGTTTTAATATTTAGATCTTTCATCCATTTAGATTCTAGTTTAGTACATGGCAATAGGTATGGCGTAGATTTAGTTTTCAGCCTATGGATAGCCAATTTTTCCAGCATCATTTGTTTAAGAGCCTGTCATTCTTCCAGTGAACATGTTTGGCCCCTTTATCAAAGATAAGGTGATTGAGTGAGTTTGTGGTTGTGATTGTATCTTCCAGTCTACTCCATTGATCTTCAGATCTGTTTTTGTTCCAGTACCATGTTGATTTTATTACAGTAGCTTTGTAGTATAACTTCACGTCAGGGATTGTTATCCCTCCTGCCTTGCCTTTGCCATTTAGAATTGCCTTTGCTATTGTAGTTCTCTTCTGGTTCCAGATGAATTATAGTAGTGATTTATCTACATCTATGAGGTATGTTAGTGACATTTTGATTGTGATTTCATTGAATCTGTGTAACAATTTTGGGAGAATGGCCATTTTCACAATATTTGTTCTTCCTATCCATGAACAAGGGATGTCTTTCCATTTTCTGAGGTCCTTTTAAATTTATTTTTCAGGGTATTATAATTTTCCCTGTATAGTTCTTTATTTCTTTTGTTAGATTAATTCCTAATTATTTCATTTTTTGGATGCTAATCTGAAGGGGTTGGCTTCTCTTATTTCACTCTCAGTGATTTTGTTGTTAGTGTATAAGAATGCTATTGATTTTTGAGTATTGACTTTGTATCCAGCTACATTGCTGAATTTATTTATTATATCTAGGAGTATTTCAATTGAGTTATGTGGGTCTTCTATGTAGATTAACAGGTCTTCTGCAAACAATGATAATTTCACTTTCTCTTTTCCTATCTTTCCTGCTTTTATTTCTCTCTCTTGTCTAATTGCTCTGGCTAGTATTTCCAGTTCTATGTCAAATAGGAGTAGTGATAAGGGACATCCTTGCTTTTGCCTGATTATAAGGTAAAGGCTTTCAGTTTTGGTCCATTTAGTGTGATTCTGGCTGTTGGTTTGTCATAGATGGCCTTTATCATATTGAGGTCAAGACCATCTATTATCTTGAATGAGTGTTGGACCTTAGCAAATGCTTTTTCTGCATCTATAGAGAAGATCATGTGTTTCTTACTTTTGGTTTTATTGATATGGTGGTATATGTTTATTGATTTACATATAGTGTACCATCCCTGCATTTCTTGGATGAATTCCACTTCATCATGCTGTATAATCTTCTTGATGATTTGCTGCATCCTGTTTGCCAATATTTCATTGAGAACTTTTGCATCTATGTTCATTAGGGAGATTGGCCTGTAGTTCTCTTTTTTACTTGGGTCTTTTTCAGGTCTTGGTACTAGAGTAATATTTGCTTCCAGGAATGATTTAGGAAGAATTGCTTCCCTTTCAATTTCATTGAAGTGTTTGAGGAGTGTCGGAATTAAGTCTTCTTCGTATTTTGTGTAAAATTCCTCAGTGAATCCATCTGGGCCTGGGCTCTTCTTTGTTGGTAAAGTCTTAATTATATTTCAGTTTCATTAATAGAAATTGGGTTATTCAGCAGTTTTACATCTTCTTGACCCAGCTTTGGTAGTTCATTTGTTTCTAGGAATATGTCCATTTCTTCTGTGTTGTTGAACCTATGAGAGGAGAGATTTTTGAAATAAGTGTTGATGAATTTCTGTATTTCCACAAGTCTGTAGTATTTTCACCTTTTTCATTCTTTACTGCATGAATTTAAATTCTTTCTTTCTTTTTTAAATAATATTGGCTAGGGGCTTATCAATTTTATTCACTCTTTCAAAGAACCAACCCTTTGATTCATTGATTCCTTGTATTATTTTCTTACTCTCTATTGCATTAATTTCTTCTCTAATCTTTATAATTTGCTCCCTTCTTTTGGCTTTCAGCTTGGCTTGCTCTTCTTTTTCCAGGTGTTTGTTTGAGATGTAGTACCGGGTTATATATTTGTGTTCCTTCCATATGCCTGACATAGGAAGTCAGTGAAATAAATTTTCCTCTGAGTACTGCTTTCATTGCATCCACATATTCCTGTAAGTTGTGTTTGTATTTTTGCTTGCTTGTAGATATTGTTAAATTTCTTCTTTAATTTCCTCCACTTTTAGTATTCTGTTCTTATGGTTGATATCTGGGATGGTTCATATCACTGTGATATAAACTTCTCAGATTTTCTGGGAAAATACTGAGGAAGGGAATAGCTGGGTTGAATGGAGCTTCTAATCCTAGTCTTCTGAGAATTCTCCATAATGATTCCCATAGTGGTTGCACCAGTATGTACTCCCACCAACAGTGGAGAAGTGTTCCTTTTTCCCCTGAAACCTTGCCAACATTTGTTATCAGTTGATTTCTTGATGGCAACTATTCTTTCAGGTGTGAGATGATATCTCAGTGTTATTTCAATTTGCTGAGATGATCATTCTTTGTAGCTGAGTAGTAATCCATTGTATAAAATGCCACAACTTTTTTATCCATTCCTCAGTTGTTGGGCACTTAGGTTGTTTCCAAGATCTGGCTATTACAAATTGTGCTGCTACAAACATGGGTGCACATATATCACTGTGGTATGATGTTTTCAGTTCTTCTGGGAATATGCCTAGAAGTGGAATAGCTGGGTCAAATGGGACCTCCAACCCCAGCTTTTTGAGGAATCTCCAGACTGACCTCTACAGTGGTTGCAACAGTCTACACTCCCACCAACATTGCAGAAGAGTCCCATTTTCTCCACAGCCTCTCCAGCACTTGTTGTTGGTAGTTTTTTCTATCCTGGCCATTCTTTCTGGGGTGAGAAGGAAACTCAGTGTGGTTTTAATTTGCACTTCTCTCATGACTAATGATGATGAACATTTCTTCATGTATTTCTTTGCCATTCTTATTTCTTCATCTGAGAACTGTGTATTCATTTCAGATGCCCATTTTTGGATTGGGTCTTTGAATTTCGAGGGTCTGAGTTTTTTTTTAATTCTTTGTAAGTTCTAGACAGAAGTCCTTTGTCTGAAGGACAATCCATTAAGATTTTTTCCCAATTTGTGGGTTTTCTTTTCACTCTTGTGGAAATGTCTTTCAACATGCAGAAACTCTTTAATAAGATATGGTCCCAGTTACTGATTCTGGGAATTATTTCCTGTGTACTTTGGTTCCTGTTCATGAATTCTCTACCTATCCTTATATCTTTGAGGTTTTTACCTACTTTGTCTTCCAACAGATTTAGTGTTTCTGTTTTAATATTTAGATCTTTGATCCATTTTAGTACATGGTGATAGGCATGGGTCTAGTTTTAGTCTTCTGCATATGGATAGCCAATTTTTCCAGCACCATTTGTTGAAGAGCCTGTCATTCTTCGACCACACATATTTGGCCCCTTTATCAAAGATAAGGTGGTTGAGTGAGTTTGTGGTGGTGATTGTATCTTCCAATCTATTCTGCTGATCTTCAGCTCTGTTTTTATTCTACTACCATGTTGATTTTATTACTGTACCTTTATAGTATAATTTCAATCAGGGATTGTGATGCCTCCTGCCTTGCCTTTGTTGCTTAGAATTGCCTTTGCTATTCTTGGTCTCTTCTGATTCCAGATGAATGTTAGGAGTGATTTCTCTAGATCTATGAGATATGTTAGTGGTATTTTGATTGGGATGGCATTGAATCTGTACAGT
>PVJX010051697.1:0-10213 GCA_004027295.1 Dolichotis patagonum | reverse complement strand
CCTTGAGGGAGAGTAATGTCTCTCAAGTGGGCTTTTGTCATATGTTACCATGTTCCGTGTTCTGACACAGCACAAGGCCCTAGCCAGATGCAGATGCCACAACTCGAACATCTCAGTGTTCAGAACCACCAGCCAAAATAAACATTTTTCATTTGTAAATTATCTGGTATAAGGTGTTCTGTGATAGGAACAGAAAACAAACTAGGCTCCCACGCTAAAGAATAATCTAGCCCAAATGCCAATAGTGTCGCGGCTGAGAAACCTTGGTTGTTCCTTAACTTAACTATGAATACCTGTAAGAAAAAGAGGGGTGGAGTACAATATAATACTTTAAAATACTCTCATATTATATAAAATAGGAAGTTAATACAAGCATAACTTTTTCTAGAACAAAATTTGCATTGGAATGAGGAGCAAAAAGTCTTTGAAACTCAGTAAGCAAAAGCATTGAAAACAGGTTACAGAAAGGAATTAAAAAAAAAGCAGAACAGGATCTTCAACTTACCAAGCATGCCATGGTGACAGTGTCCCCATAAATACATGAGCACTACTCTAGGAATACAAAAATAGCTTTATTCAATCCTTTTTTTTTTTTGGATCAATGAAAACAGATGTGTCTATGGGGTAAATCTGGCTATAGAAAACTAATAAGTGTTGGGCACAATTGTCCAAGAACACAATTTGGCTTGTGGTTTTTGTGGCATTCAATTAACTTAACTAGATGACATACAAAGAGATGCCAAGGCAGATAGCTAGCAGACAATATGCTCTAACTTCTCCTTAAAATGTGTAGTTATCTATTAATAAACACCTGTTAGAGAGCTTGAACTAGTATATCATGCTTTGTAGTGCCCACAGATTACACCACAGTCTGCATTTAATTGGTGCTCAATAATGCTGCCTTGTAACTTGATAAACTATCCATATTCTATCCAAACTGAAAAAGCCTACATCTTGAGAAGGTAGAAACAGATGGAAACAAAAAGCTTAGCCATAGAGTGTTTCCTACAGACCAAGTACTACACCAGGGACAAAAGTAGACTGATGAATAAGGTAAGTCATGGTCTAACATGTTTTAGCCTAATTTTTTCTCCTGTGAGTTAATATTGGCCGTTTCTAATTAGATGAAGCTGAATCCCACGCCTATGACAGACGTAAAGTTGGAATACCCAGTGTTATGACCTTTTCCATGAAGTTTTCCATTACAACATGCTACCAAGTTAGAACAAGGGTCTATGAATTTCTACATTGGTTGGAAGACAAAATAACAAACGAGGGGTAACAGGGAATGGTGCCTCTTTTAAGGTTAAAAAAATTCTCCCAATGGGGTGTTCTCCTGGTGAGATGGAGGGAAAGTGGAGTTTCGGAGCGGAATTACTAACTGGCACCAGTCAGTACTACAATGAAGATCCAGCAGTTCTGGGACGAATGGAAAAACATTTATAACCCATCTGCCAGCCTGAAAGCCTGTTTCCACTTGGGAATTAATTAGGGTCAACATTTTATCAGCCAATATATCTCACAAATGTATCAGTGGCATGTTCTGTTTTTCCTGTGCAGTAAACCCCTCAGGATCACAGACATAAGTGTTACCTATGACTTTCAGGGGAGTTGGGAATTGTCACTTGGCAATTTTTTTTTTCATTTTAATGTGATTGTATCATTTTCAGTAAATATATGTATAGGTTTGATTTGATATTTCTGGCTATTAAATACTGCCCATAGATATTTGTAAAAGAGAACATTTTGTGAGACTATGATATCCTGACTTAAATGTGTTCAACTTCCACTTGTATCAGTAGTATCTTTTGTGCCAAAGCTATGATTTGGTAGATGATTAGAATGAAATGTGACTAGAAATTCATAAATGTCCTATTTCTGTTAAACTTGCTTCATCAACATAGTATTGTTCTCTCCTATGCTACAGGACACCAAGGGCTGGTTCCACATTCTTATTTTCTCAGCTATAATTTTGGTTTTTCCATCAAAGCAGTTTTATTTCCTGAAAGCCAGTGCTACTGAGAAAACATTCCAAATGCACAGGTTATGTGGTTGATGGAAAATAGGTATTAATGGAAAAGGGACTGAAACCAAGGTCTCTTCCGATTGCTATTTTGGAACTTCTGGTTTTCCTGTGGAATTCCAAGTCATTGGTGATTGCAAAACCAAAAAGACTGAACAGAATGTTAGAAAAGCAAAGGATCAAGAGGAGATTACCTAGAATAGATAATTACAAATTGTACTTTATAATAGGTTTTCATTTTTAAGTCAGAGAAAATCGGTAATGTCAGGATAAGGGCAGGACCATGAAATTTCTGCATTTCTCCTTTCTTTCAAAACGACCTACCTGTATCTATTACGAGGCCCCTCGGAAAGATTACACATTCTGTGTCCTTTGGATAGAGGGCATGTTCTGACATGTAGAGGTGTATCTTGGGCAGCCCGTGGCAGCCAGCGCCATCTAGTGTCTACATTTCCACAACACCCCCCCCCCCCGCCCCGGGCACAGAAAGTCATTGCTGGATGTCAGTCAGACTGAGATTTTAAATGATAAAAAGAGAAATGGGAGTTGGGGCAGAGACTGAGACCCAGAATTATTGGTAGTCTGCTGTCCTGTCAGCTGGTTGTGGGAAAATTTCCAAGCCAAGCCAAACCAAAACCATACCAAACCAAAGGAGATAAAAAGGCAGCATTTTCATCTGTTGTGGGATAATCCCACAAAGACAACAGCCTTGAATTAGGGAAGAGGTTAGTCTGTATAGAATTTAGAAGTGGGAGGTATAAAGCAAGTGACAAAATGCTACATGATTGGTTACATACGCTGAGTCATATATTGACAGACAGACAGACAGACTGGTCTTGAAACAATAAAAACACTTTGGGAACAAGGGGAGGGAGATCTTACAGAATGAACACAGTTAAGGGCATTACCATAATACAGAGATGTTCTGGAGAGGGCCTTTACTGAATGAGCACAGTTACGGTATCCTAGAGTCAACCCAGGATATCTTAAAATATAGACAATCACTCTGACTTAGTCCTCATCAGAGGTATGCAGTTGGGCTGTAGACACTGTCCAGGTCAATAGAATTTAGCAGAAACAGCAGAACAGTAACTTAGCATATCTCTAAGTGATCATGAAACATCTTTAAGTTTGTTATTTTACACAGGTGTTCTTACATTATAATTATGCCCCAACAAGCAGCTCTGCTGCTTGCTTGCAAAAATGAAAGCCTAGATACTGAAAACCACATGCTCTCTCCCAACATCTGACCTCCAGTTATCACGTATTTCCAAATGCCAAAAGGAAACTGTAGGCCACTTCAATTCAGTGTAGATGTCATAGTGACACTCTAGATAAACCTGAACTCTTTAAAAATCTCATTATCATAAGAAAAACCCATCCACTGATCCCATGGTAGATCTGACCAAGCTCAAATTGGGGAAGCAAAGAGGTGCCATCCTGATGCCTGGAAATCTCTTCCCTTGAAAAGGTCTGGTGACAGCATACATGCCACATCCCTGTACAGACAAGCCTATTAAAACCCCAGACCTCAGATCTGTTTAGAGGGAAGGTCTTTTAGACTGTGAGTTCTTCGGCATTCGCTGGCCATTGAAATAAATTTCTTACTTGCTTCTAGAACTGCTTGATTTCAAAGGGTACTGAGTAGGACAAGAATCTGCAAATTCAGTAACACTAACAGCTCTTAACTGTCAGTGAGAGACAGATGTTCTCCAAGGTTCTGGAACTTTAGTTAGGATTGCCATGGTTTCTCAATGCATTGCCGGCCTGTGTTTTATTTGCTTAAATTTTGCATATGGAACAGATAATATGTGCAGAGAACTGGCTTCTGAATTTTAGCTACTATGCTGTGAATTAAGGAGGATTTCTAATAGCATATTTGTTAAACTCTGACCCAAGGGCAGCTTGGTCTAATACTCCATTGAGGAGTATTAGAATATGGCACCCCAAAATATGCCAACCCTATGCCAGTATGCCATAGGGTTATTCTGAGCAGGAGGCAACTGAGAAAAAGCAGACACAGAAAAGTTTCCTTCTGGCTAAATGTAGGGCATAAATCTTCCTTTATGAAGTGTTCTTTCAAACACACACACACACACACATGCACACGCACACACACTAATCCTGATCACTACAGATGGAGACAGAATTAAGAAAAATCTGTATAGTACTCCTCTCTTATCTATGGTGTTGTGTTCTGCAGTTTTGGTCACCTGCAATCAACCATGATCCAAAATATTAAATTCCAGAAATTCTATAATTCCAGCAATAAACAACTCATTAGTTTTAAATTTGTGCATGCTTCTGAGTAGTATGGTGAAATCACATACCATCCTGTTCTGTCCAGGCTGAGATATGAATCATCCTTTGTTCAGCAAATCCACACCATATAGACTACCTGCTCATTAGTCACTTAGGAACCATCTCAGCTATCAGATAAATTGTCACACTTTTTGCATAGGTGTGTATTTGTAGGGGGAAAACATACTATCTACAGCATTCAGTGCTATTCATTTCTTCAGGCATTCACCAGGGGTATTCCTACAAATGAGAGAAAACTTCTACACTACACCCTATTTATCACTAGTTCTCCCCATATGTTGTCTTCTCACAATCCACCCCTGGAAGACTCAAGGCCCTTTATATAGTTACTTCTTCACAATTTATATCCCTTTGTTAAAATGGCACAGAAGCCCTCATGTCTAAATAAGTGTTTAGGTTTTTCACTTCTTTTCTGTGAAACTTCTGTGCATGTAAAAATATTAACATCAAATAAAGTTTGCATGGTTTTCTTCTCTTTACTTTTGCCAGTTTAACTTGCAGATCCAGCCACAGAATTTAAAAATGACAGAATGTCTTCTTGCCCGAACACTTAGACCCAGTGAACAATTTATAACTAACCACAAGAATAGTGACAATATACAGGAAAAGAGGCATGGCTCTATATGAGAATGGACTTATTTTTTCTGATGTCAGCTTTCAATGGTGGCGATGAGTCTCACCTTCTTCTAAAATAATAAAGGCTTCATCCAAAGCCTCATACTCCTCCATCGGCATGATAATTTATTACATGAGAAGCAGGGGCACACACAATCATGAACAAGACACACTTTTCATTGTTAGGGACAATATTTAAGGAACATGATTGGATATCCTTTAAGGCCAGTGGGCATTTGAAATACATAAATAAAATTTTAAAAAAGAAAGAATCCAGCACGCAAATAGGTCTACATGAATTTTTGGAAGGTCTCTTTTCCATTGTTTTGATATTTGGGTTAATACAGGCATATCCCCTTATTCTATACTTTAAAAATATTGTGCTTTCTGTTTTATGGGTTTTTTTTTAAATTGAAGGTTTGTAACACTGTTTTCCAATATCACATGCGTACTTTATGTCTCTGTGTTACATTGTGACAACAATTGTAGTGTTTTGAACTTTTTCATATATATAGATATTTCCCACCATGATATATATAATGGTGTGTTCCTGTTTTAACTGTTTCAAGGCATCACCGTTGCATTCATGTAGAATACCGAACTTAATCCATAAACGTGTGTGTCCTTACTGCTTCAGTGCTCCTGTTTTCCTGTCTCTCCTCAGGCCTTACTCTCTGAGACATGATAAAACTGAAAATAGGCCCCTTAGTAACTCTTCAATAACCTTTCAGTATTAAAATTAAAAATTTCAAGATTATTAAGCTTGGTAAGAAAGACATATCAAAAGTCCAGGCAAGCTAAAACCTCGGCTTCTTATGCTAAAGCCAAAGTAAAAGTTATTGAGGAAAGTTAAAAGTACTACTCCTGAATGATATTATTACTAGTAAAGGACATTTTTATTGGTCTGTATGGAAGATCAAACCAGCCACAACACTGTCTTAAGACATAGACTATCCCAGAACAAGACCCAAACTCTTCAGTTCCATGAGATCTGAAAGAGGAGAGGAGCATGCAGAAAGTCTGCAGTTGGTTCACATAGACTAAGAAAACAAGCCTTCTGCACAGCGTAAAAGTTCAGGGTCAAGCAGCAAGTGCTGGTACAGAAGGGACAGCCAGTTGTCTGTATCTAGCTAACATAATTGGTGAAGACAGCTCCAGTATACAAAAGATTTTCCACGTAGATGAACTGTATCAGAAGATGTCATCTTGGGCTACCATAGCTGCAGAGAAAAAGTCAATCCCCAGTCTCATAGCTTCAAATCATAGGCTGACTCCCTTGTTAGGGACTACTGCAACTAGTTGAAGTTCATGCTAATTTGCCATTTCAAAATTCTAGGATTTCAAAAAATTATACTAAATTTACTCTGTGTATGCTCTGTAAATGGACCAGAAAAACTTGAATGGCAACACATCTGTTTACAACATGGTTCACTCAGTATTTTAAACCTACTGTAGAGACAGCAAAGAAATAAAAAGATTCCTTTCAAAATATTACTGGTAAGAGACAACATACTGTTCACCCAAGAGCTCTGGTGGAGATTTACAAAGACATTAATGTTTTTATGCAGCTAACACCACATCCAACCCATAATTCAAGGTGTGACATCGATTTCTTTTTTTTAATAATTTTATTTAAAGAGAAAAAAAACAAACAAAAAAAAAAAAACCAGAATAAAGGGTAGCAACAATACAGTATTCCAAGGAAAAAAGGAAAGAACAACAAAAAAACTCAAGAAATTATTACTTGACAAATTACATACTGACTTCTTGGAAATAGTTGTTCAAATTACAAAGTTAAAACATGTAAAGTAGACATTCAAACAGTGAAACTGTTAACAGTTCTACTCCACGATCTGACAAAAACAGCAATATGGTCATCTATCTTACCCACTCAAATATACATGCAATTATATCAAAAGGGTAAAAATAAACACAACAAAACAGAGCAAAGCGGATCACAAGAAAGCAATGTAAGAGACAAAAATTTCAAAACTAGACAATCAGAGATATTCACTCTCTATCATATTGACTCTTGTTTTCTTCCAAATAGTTGTCCATATCGTCACATACAGGAAATTCACATGAAACAACATAGTATGCAATTGATCTGAGCAGGACGAGGAGGGCATTTGAGGTCTTCAAGACCAGACATTAGGGAAGCCATGAATGGCTGTCATAGTGTCTCTCATTCTCTTCAAAACAGCTGTCCATACCTTCACGTGTGTTGTAAACAAGGCAAAGCAAGCTAAGATCACTTTGAACAAAAAGTGATAGTTTTGCTGGACTTCACATCATGACATTATGGAATCAGCACTGGGTATTGTAGTGTCTCTTTTTCTTCAAAGTAGTTGTTCATTTCAACATGTGTTATATAGTTGGTTCTTATAAACTGTTTATAAGCTCTACACATGCATGAGTCTCTACATATATATCTATCATTTCTGTATTAGCAGGGTGACATCGATTTTTAAAATCTTAATTTTTTTTATTCTATGGAAAAAAGTAAAACAAAATTTCATAATAAAATGATAGAATAACAATAGTTAACACATTGCATATTATTATCTTAAAGTAGCTACTCAGAGTACAAGATAGGAGCATGAAAAATTTTCCAGTCGATATTAGCACAAATCTTCTTTTTGTATGAACTAGGAGATACTAATAGTATACTAACTTGCAATTTTTTACTCTTTTCCCTCCCTTCTCTTCCCCTTTCACTCATTCCAGTTCCTTTTTAATTTTTAACAATTTCTTCCCATTTCACAGTATCTATTGTATATTTTAGAACTTATTTACCCTTACAATTTCTCACACCAGAATGACAATACAATCTTTACACTTGTGAGTCTGATTTATTTCACTTATGAGTTTGGTCTCTGGTTGTGTTCATTTAACTGTAAAAGTCTCAAGTTTATCTTCCTTTATGACTGAGTAGAACTCCATTGTATAAAAATACTACATCTTTTTTATCCATTCCTCAGTTGATGGGCATTCAGAATGTTTCCAACATTTCACATTATATATTGTGCTACTATAAACATGGGTGTGCATGTATCACTGTGGTATGATGCTTTTAATTCTTCTGTGAAGATACCCAGAAGAGGAATAGATGGGTCTAACAGGGCATCTAATCCTGGCTTTTTGAGGAATCTTCTTACTGATTTCCAAACTGGTTGCATCAATCTGTACTGCTGCCAACAATGAAGAAGGGTTCCTTTTTCTCACAGCCCTGTCAGCATTTGTTATTGGTTGATTTCTTGATGATAGCCATTCTTTCTGGATTGAGATGGAATCTCAGCATTATTTTAATTTGCACCTCTCAAATGATGAATGATGCTGAAAATTTTTTCACATATTTATTTGCCATTTGTATTTTTTTCATCTGAGAAGTGTGTATTCATCTGAGATGCACACATTTGGATTGGGTCTTTGAATTTAGAGAGTCTGGTTTTATTTAATTCTTTATATATTGTAAATAAAAATTCTTTGTCTGAGGGATAATTAGCTAATTTTTTTCCCACACTGTGGATTGTCTTTTCACTCTGTTGGTGGTTTTTCTTTGATGCTTTTTAATAACATGAAGTCTCGTTTGTTGATTCTTTGAAGTATTTCCCATGCAGTTTGAGGTTTTTTCATGATCTCTGCCTATACCTATGTCTTCAAGATTTCTACCTACTTTGTCTTTAAGTTTATTTACTGTTTCTGTTTTAATATTTACATCTTTGATCCATTTTGACATTAGTTTAGTGCCCAATGATAAATGTGAGTCTCCTTTTAATCTTCAGCATGAAGAGAGCCAGTTTTTCCAGCACTATTTATTAAAGAAGCTATCCTCCAGTGAACATAATTGACCATTTTGTCAAAGATAAAGTGGCTGAGTGTTTTTAAAGTTGTATCTGCATCTTCTAATCTGTTTTGCAGTTCCTCAGGTCTCTCTTTTTGTAGTAGCATGTAGCTTTATAGTATAATTTCAAGTCAGGATTTTAATGCCTCCTGACTTGCCTTTGTTGCTCAGAACTTCTTTTGCTATTCTAGGTCTCTTCTGTTTCCAAATAAATTTTAGGAATGTTTTCTCTAGTTCTGTGAGGTATGCTTCTGGTATTTTGATCAGGATTGCATTAAATCTATATAACAATTTTGAAAGTATGGCCATTTTCACTATATTGATTCTTCCTATCCATAAACAAGGGATACCTTTCCATTTTCTGATATCCTCTTTGATCTTTTTCAGAGTACTGTGCTTCCCATTGTATTGATCTTTTACTTTTTTTTAGATTAATTCTTAAGTATTACATTTTTTTGGATGCTACTGAGAGTAGTATGGCTTTCCTAATTTCTCTCTCAGTGAGTTTTTGTTTGTGTACAGGATTGCTACTGTTTTTTCAGTGTTGATTTTATATTCAGCTACACATTGACTTTTGTTATTAAATCTAGAAGTTTTTTGGTGGAGTTTTGTTGTCTTCTTTGTAGAGAATCATGTGGTCTGTGAATAATGATAATTTCACTTCTTCTTGTCCTATCCTTATTCCTTTTGTTTCTCTTTTTTGTGTAATTTCTCCAGCTAATGTTTCAAGAACTATATAGAAAAGGAATAGTGATAGTGGACCACCTTGTCTTCTTCCTGATTCCTGGTTAAAAGCTTTCAGTCTTTGTCTATGTAGTATGATGCTGCCTCTTGATTTGTCATAGATGGCTTTTATTGGATTGAGGTAAAGACCATCTATTCTGATTTTCTTTAGGGTTTTCATCATGAATGAGTGTTGGATGTTGTCAAAAGCTTTTTCTGCATCTTTTGAGATGAGTGTGTGATTATTTTCTTTTTAGCTTTATTGTTATAGTATATTACATTTATTAATTTGCATATATTGAACCATCCCTGCATTCCTGGGATGAATCCCACTTGGTCATAGTGTATTATCTTCTTGATGATTTGCTGAATTCTGTTTGCTAGTATCCTATTGAGGATTTTTGCATCTATATTCATTAGGGAGATTGGCCTGTAGTTCTTTTTTTCTTTTTTTTTTTGGTAATACTTACCTCTGGGAATGAGTTAGGAGTATTTCTTCCCTTTTAATTTCATTAATAAATTTGAAGAGCAATCTTTTCTGAGCTTTCCCTCAGTGTTAAGATTTTAATTACATTTTCAATTTCATTAACAGATACTGGGTTATTCAGAGTTTTAATGTCTTCTTGGTAATTAATATGTGTCAATTTCTTCTGTGTTCTCTATCCTATAAGAATAGTTTTTTTATG